>CAUYRH010097902.1:0-61460 GCA_963574655.1 Perodicticus potto
CCTGTAGTCCCAGCTACTTGGGAGGCAGAGGCAAGAGACTCGCTTGAGCCCAGGAATTGGAGGTTGCTGTGAGCTGTGATGCCACAGCACTCTATCCAGGGTGACAGCTTGAGGCTCTGTCTCAAAAAATAATAATAATAATAATAAAAACACACATGCAAAACTCCTAAACATAATTTAGCAATTTCAATCCAATAGCATACAAAAAAAGACAATGCACTGTAACTAAGAGTAGGTAATACTAAAAATGCAAGATGCATTTATTATTTTAAAAATAAATCAGTGTACCTCACTATAAAAAGAAACAAAAATAAAATAAATAATAACTGTATGATATGGCTCGGCACCCATACCACAGTGGTTACAGCGCCAGCCACATACACCGAGGCTGGTGGGTTCAAACCCGGCCTGGGCTAAAACAATGACAACTGCAACAACTTATAAAAAAGCCAGGCATTTTGGTGGGCGCCTGTAATCCCAGCTACTTGGGAGGCTGAGGCAAGAGAATTGCTGAAGCCCAAGAGTTAGAGGTTGTTGTGAGTTGTGATGCCAAGGCACTCTACCAATGGCAACAGTGAGACTCTGTCTCACAAAACAAACAAACAAACAAAAAAACACCTGTATGATAACCACCAAGCCAGAGAACTGTAAGAACTCTCTACATGTAATTACTGCATTCAAACCTCTGCACCAAGGTGTTTGAACAAACACCAGTTTCTAACAGCTCAAGCCTATATCCCTTGGATGATGACTCCAATCTCCTTAAAATCCTGCCTGGAAAAATCCAAAGCTGCCAAAAGCTTTACTGTTTGTTACAGCCAACACTTGAAGATAGAGTCCCTGTCTTCCACTTTCTGTGAGAGAGAGCCCAACTCTGATAAACTCCAATTAGCAAATCCAAATGGCCTAATCACGTTCACCCTTTCCACTTTTTGTTAAGTTTCTACTGTCCTTATCCCTCCCTACTTCCTCATTTTCCCTTTAAAATGCTCAGCCAGGCCGGGTGGGAGGCCGAGGCAGGTGGATTGCCTGAGCTTAGAGGTTGGAGATCAGCATGAGCTGGAGGGAGCCAGAATGAAACCCCTGTCTACCTAAAAAAAAAAAAAAAGCCAAGCATTGTGTTGAGTGCCTGTAATCCCAGCTACTTGGGAGGCAAAGGGCAAGAGAATTGCTAAAGGAAGAAAGGAAAAAAAAAAAAAAAACTCCAAACTAAGATGAGTGAAAGCCAGCTGAAATTGAAAGCAAAATAAAAAAATAAACAAAATAAAAAATAAAATGCTCAGCCACTTCTGCACAAATTGAAGTTAAGTTCCCTTCACCCTGGACTCTCTTCTCTACTGTAACAGTTATTACTGGTTAAAATCTACTGCTTTAACTAACATACAGCTAAATCTTTCAGAAAAAGTATTTAACAAACCCCACCATCCATGCCTGATCAAAACTCTCAGCACACTAAGAACAAAAAGAAACGCCCCCCAACCTGATAAAGAGCATCTACAAAAAACATAGTTAACATATTTAATGTTGAAGGAATGAATGCTTTTCTCCTAAGATCAGGAATGATATAAACATGTCTATTCTCATTGTTTTTATGTAATATACTAATGGAAGTTTTCTACCAGGGCAAAGGGGGGTTGGGGTTGACAGAGGTAAGTGGGCATTTAGATAGAAAAGGGCAGTGTAACCTGAGCAGAAAATTCAATGGAATCTACAAAAAGCTACCAAAGGCTGGCAGGTCACGCCTGTACCTGCAGCATTTAAGAAGCCACTCTGTAGGGATGAAAGGATCACTTGAGCTTAAATGTTTGAGACCAGCGTAAATAAGAGCAACACTTTGGCTCTACTAAAAACAGAAAAAAGTAGCTGGGTATAGTGACCTGTGCCTGCACTCCCAGCTGCTCTGGAGGCTGAGGCGAGAGGATAGGCCTGCTTAAGCCTAGGAGTGTATGGTTACAGGGGTAACAGAAGCAAGACTCTATACAAAAAAATTAAACTCTATCCAAAACTTTAAAAAGCTACCAGAACTAATAAGTCAATTTGGCAAAATTACAGGGCAAAAGATCAATATAAATAAATCAATTTTATTTCTATGTAGTAACAACAAACAACAGGAAATTAAAATTTTCAAAACAGTACCATTTGCTACAGCATCAGAAATATAAATATAAAAACCAACAAAAGGTGCATAAGACTTTTACACTGAAATCTACAAATAATGCTAAAATTAAATAAAATTTAAAGAGGAGATACATCTTGTTCATGAATCAAGACTCAATACTGCTTATACTGTAACAATTTCAATTCTCTCCCAAATGAAACTATAAGATTTAATATCCAGTAAAAAGCTTGGTGGGCTTTTATTTTTTTTTTTTATTAAATCATAGCTGTGTACATTAATGCAATCATGGGGTACAATGTGCTGGTTTTATATATAATTTGAAATATTTTCATCAAACTAGTTAAGATAGCCTTCATGGCATTTTCTTAGTGGCAGGCGTTATTTAAACAAATAGACTACTTGATTCTTAAATTCATACATAAATTTTAAAAAAAAAACTAAAATAGGCAAAACAAGTTTGAAAATGAAGAATCTTGACTTCTAAGATTATTATAAAGCCAGAGTATTCAGAACAATGTGGTACTGGTGTAAAGACAGTCAAATAAATCAATAAATAAACACATATATATGCATACCTGACTGGTGAGGCAATGGAGAAGAGTCTATTCAATAAATGTTTCGGGGACAACTGAATATACATATATAAAAAACAATATTTGTATATATATCTCACACAGCACACCAAAATTAACTAAAAACAGATCATAAATATACGTGTAAAACCAAAGCTATAAAAACTTTTAGGAGAAAACATAGAAGGCATCATTTGCAACTTTAGATTAGGCCAAGATTTCTTAATAGACACCAAAAGTACAAAGCATAAAAGAAAAACATGGATAAATTTAATGTCACCAAAATTTAAAACTTCTGGTCTTCAGTAAGACACTGGCAGGAGAATGAAAAGACAATCCAGACACTGGAAGAAAACACCTGATAAAGGACTTGCATCTAGAATATGTCGAGGATGCTCAGTGCAACAATTAAGAAAACATACTGCCAAATTTTAAAAATGAACTAAAGATTTGAATAGATGCATCAACAAAAAAATATATAGATGGTAAATAAACACATGTAAAGATGCTCAACATCACTACTCATGAGGGAAAAATGACTTAAAACCACCATCAAACACTAGCATACAACTACTAGAATGGCTACAACTTGAAAGATTAATCATACCAAGTATCAAGTGAAGATACAGGGAGCTCACATACTCGGGGTAGGAACGTAAAATGATACAATTACTTTACAAAACAGTTTGGCAGTTTCTTTAAAAGTTAAATATACTTCTACCATATGATTCCACTCCTGGGTATTTACCCAAGGGAAAGGAAATATATGTCCAAAAAAGGGCTCATACACGGATGTTCACAGCAGCCTTATTTGTAATAGTCAAAATCTGGAAACAACCCAAATGTCCACCAACAAATCAGATAAACAAATTGTGGTATAGCCATATAATGGATGCTACTCGGCAAGAGAAAAGCAAACTACGGATACACACGACTTGGATGAATCTGAAAAGAATTAAGCTATGTGAAAGAGGCCAGACCAAGAAAAGAGTATATACTATATAACTCCATTTATACAAAACTCCAGATTATGCAAACTAATCTAGGTGAAAGCAATCAATGATTGTTTGAGAAGGGAGATGAAGAGAGTTATCACCCAATTCTATTTACCCAACACTTACTAAGTGCTCTACAACACAAGGAAGAGGGACAGGACGAGGAACTACAAGGGGGCATGGAGGAACTGTGAGGAGAGATACACATGTTCACAATCTGTTTTGTTGTGGTGGTGGTTGTTTTTAAGACAGAGACTCACTCTGTCACCCAGGCTGGAGTACAGTGGCATGATCATAGTTCACTGCAATCTCTTAACTTCTGGGCTCAAGCAGTCCTCCTACCTAAGTCTTCCTAGTTGCTGGGACTGTACGTGTATGCCACCATGCCCAGCTAATTTTTTTTATGTTTTTGTAGACACAGGGTCTCGCTGTGTTGCTCAGGCTGGTCTCAAACTTCTGGCCTCAACCAATCCTCCTGACTCAGCCTCCTAATGTGCTAGGATTACAGGTGTGAACCACCATGCCTCACCAGATATGGTCATAATCTTGATAATTTCACATATATACACATTTGTCAGAACTTTTCTGATTATATACTTATTTACATACTATTCATTGTACATGAATTATGCTCCCATAAAGCTGCTTAAAAGCAAAAAAAAAAAAATCTCAAAAAATGTAAAAGGAGTTATTAAATTACAAGACAAAGAGCAAGTCCAGATGAGAAATTACTCAAAAAACAATCAGGATGACAACAGATCAATTCAGAATCCCCTTACACACAGGAAGAGGCAAAAAAAAAGAAAAAGTGAGCAAAACAGGACAATCTGGAAATGGCCAGTCCCAAAGGACCCAAATGCAGAACTCAGAGAAAGGATCCAATAGCCTAGAGAACACAGAGATTTAGCTCTAGGAGCAATCTCCAAAAGAACCAGAGTGACAGTGTTCATCACTAAAGGTAGAAGAGAAGGTTTCAGAATTCAAATAAAACTAAAAGGTTCAAAATCACCCACAAGAACCAAAAAAACCACTACCAATACCAAGACATTGATAACTCTTTAAAACTGTAAGAAAAATGGAAATATTCCCCATGGAAACTAGAATTAAAGAATGCACTTCTTTTGAAAGATACACATAACCATCAAATGTGGTTTCTAAATGCAGACTAGAGTCTAGGGGGCAACGGATAAATACCTATAAAACTATAAGAAAAAAACTTCAATTTACCTAATTCATAAGTGACGGCAACAAAAACCCTTCTTGGGTTACAAAATAATCTTCTTCATCTCCACAGTGGAGTGTCCCCACACCCGTCAAATGGCACTCACTCATTCTTTAATTCTATTAACTACTGTGTAAAAGTCATTAACTCACTGTACAAGAATTGTAACTGTGGGCTTCTGGGATGGGTGCTGTAGAGAATCATGCATTTGTCACACACAGGTGACACTGTCTGAGTTAACAATGGGTTATTGGGTTCTGGGTGAACTGTAAGGGCTCTCTCTTCTCCCAGCATACAGAAGGAGTAACACTGTTACTAATGTAACAAACTGTCTTATGCTATCCCAGAATCAGTGAGATAACTTTTCACCGCTGCAGTTGAGAATGTGGGTAAGGGGATGAAAGGAGATGGCCTCTGCACAACTTCCCTTATGGTCTGTCTTCATTTCCCAAGCACAGGAGGATCAGACATCATCCCAAAAGATTCTGAGCTGAACCTGGGCCATGGAAACTCAATGAAGAAAAACGGGCTTCGCTGGACAAATAATTACCTTTCAAACCAATCTTGACAGTACATTTTAGGCCTTAGAAACTTCAACCGCCTTTTTCAGCACTGCCACTGCTGCTAAAGCTCTCAAGGTGCCTGCAAGCTCTTATCTTCTTAGCTGTTCCGCCACCAGAGCCACCTCACCTTGGTGCCACAATGTCCTGATCTGTCCAACTGCCCCTGGGCATTCAATCTACTCCCCATACCAAGGACAGAGCAGTTTCTCTTTCTTCCCAATCTCAATCAAACCCCCAATCCTACAAATACAGTTAGTTAATACTATTTATTTAAGCCTTAAAAATTCCATCAAATAGATCATTCTGTAAGTATTTACTGAATACTACCTACAAAGAATCTTCAGGACACAGGCGTGGAGCCTCCATGATGGGATTAGCACTTCTATATAAAGAGTCACCACAGAGTCTGCTTCCTCCCTCTCCCCTCCACGTGTGAGGACACAGCAAGAAGGCAGCTGTTCACAAGTCTCACCAGAATCCAACCGTGCTGGCACCCTGATCTCAGACTTCCAGCCTCCAGAACATCAAGAAATAGTTTAAACTGCTGTTTAAACTACCCGGTTTAAGGTAATTTTGTTGAAGCAACTGGAGCAGATGAATATGCACACCAAGACATTCCAGCCACGTCATATCCAAATTCGACACTACAACGAACAGACAACTGGTAGCCTTAGCTTGGTACAGGCAAGCACCTTAGGCTAAGGTTCTGTTTATACTTAAAATTCCATTTGGGCTAAGAAGGGTTACCAAAAAAAGACTATTAATTTAAATGAATCTTTCGTTGATAGAATATGAAAAAAATATTTTGAGGTATTCTTGCAACCCCAGCAAGTTGAGGAAAAACTACAATACTGAAAACAATACACGAATCACCTACTCCACCACTCCCCACAGTTGGCATTGCAATGCTGGCCACACTTCTCCTAAAGCTCAGTAAAACAGAACAGGTGCAGGCTGACAACAAAAATAACTTTAAAAAAAAGAGAGACCACATAAAGTAAGAACATGGCCCCTTCCTTTAATTTATATATAACTTTTCATTTTCTGAAGTTCATGTAGTTTAAGAGCTGTATTTGTTTTTTAAAAAAATTCTTTATGGAATAGTGGAAAAACTGGTATCCCATCAACTACTATGATTCTAATTGAAAGGAGACTTATTAATTCTTGATTAAATAAGGAATTTTATAGACTAGGGCAAAGACTAAGTTTAACTATAAAATAGGAATGCTACAATAACTAATCAGCAAATGTTTGTAAAACACCTTGTAAAAGTAAGGAAGAAAGCAAGGAGTCATTCCTTACTACTCCCTATTCCTCCCCACATGCAATGATCAAGCCCAGTGGAATAATAAACCAAAATATCTCCCCATCTCCATTACTCCTATTCTAGACAAAGTCACCCATCACTTTTTTATAAGCCAAGAATCTGCAGGGACTGGCTTGTGGGCCAAATCTGCCACCTGTTTTTTTAAAAAAAATTGAAATGAAACACAGTCATATATAGTCATATCCAGACATTTAAGTATGATCTTGGGATGTTTTCACGCAATGGTGGATCTGAATGGCCATGACTGCCTGGCCCACAAAGTTTTAAATATTATCTGACCCTTTACAAAAATGTTTGCCAAACCTGAACTAAGGACATTATTAAATAATCCTCTAACTAGTTTCCCTATCACTCATTCAATTCAATCCCTAAACTGCAACCTGAGATTTTAAGAACAAAAATCTAATCATTCTCCTGCAATGATTAATACAAACTTCTTAAGGGAGCCTCCTGGGCGGTGCCTGTGGCTCAGTGGATAGGGCACTGACCCCATATACCGAGGGTGGCGGGTTCAAACCCGGCCCCGGCCAAACCGCAATTAAAAAAAAAAAGCCAGGTGTTGTGGTGGGTGCCTGTAGTCCCAGCTACTCAGGAGGCTGAGGCAAGAGAATCGCCTAAGCTCTGGAGTTGGAGGTTGTTGTGAGTTGTGATGCACAGCACTCTACTGAGGGCAACAAGTGAGACTCTGTCTCTACAAAAAAAAAAAAAGAAAAGGGAGCTTCCTGCCATCTCTTCCAACCTCCTATTTTGCCACTATCAAATTAAACCTTCATGTTCAAGTTATTCTATCTTAGCTCCTCAAATTTACCTTGCTGTAACCTTTAGGCCTTCGACATGAAGTATTTCTCTACCTGGAACACTACCTTCTTCCTTTTTCCTAGCAAGTGCTAGGTCACCATTCCAGTTCTCTATGTAAATGCCATTTTCTCCAGGAAGCCTTTCTTGACCTCTTGGACAAGGATTAGGTGGCCCTGAACTTCCTCCATCATTGACCTTACTATATTCTAATGTATGTTTAATTGTCAAGCCAGATCATAAGCCATAAGAGGACAGAGATAGGCTCTGCAGTGTTAACTATGATACCCCTTCTACTAAGCAGAATGCTCACAAATTTTTGTTCAAGTAAATTTATGCTTTGCATCTTGTTCTTAGACTCCAAAGTACTTTGTCTTAGCGATTTACCAGATATAATCAGGCAGACTTAACCAAAAATAAGTCCTTTAACAGTTTACCCTAAAATCTAAACACCTAGAAATACGTCAAATACAATTTCTTCTGAGCACAACTGTTTGTGTGCTTATTAGCCTACTGTCTGAGAAAACCCTTATCTTTGGAGCTTAAGTATTATTCCAACCTTATTTAATAAAAACATAATAAAAATAAATGAAACTAAAAAGTATTCCTCCATTACCTGTTCTTCCCTCTCCTTTTCTTTGGTCTTACTTCTGTGGACTCTAGCAGAAGTGGCATCCTGGGATGGAATGGCAGAGATCTGATGCAGTGGCATGCTCATCCCAGCCTCCTATCTGGTCGTCGTCGTCATGGAAGAGACTCTCCACTGCTAGAGTCATTTTGGGCCATGGATTTCAAACTGAGAGAAAGTGAAGAGAGAAAAAATACTGAGCTAAAATACTTCTCAAATTTCCAAGCGTGAGACTAGCATTTCATATTTGTATTCATATTCATATTTAAAAGAATTACAATGGATGTCTAGGGGAAATATTTTAATACTTCTCTCCTGTAATAAAATGGGAGCACCTCAAAGAGGCTGATGGATCAGGTACATGGATAATGAGGGAGAAATTTTCTGTTGATTAGTTAGGTTTAAAACACAGCAGTGCTACTATTAGTTGTAAGAATATTTTTCATGTGGGTGCAGTGGCTCATAACCATAATCCTAACACTTTGGGAGGCCAAGACAAAAGGATTGCTTGAGGCCAGGAGTTTGAGACCAGCCTGAGCAATTTGGTGAGACCATGTCTCTACAAAAATTTTTTTTAAAAAGTTAGTCAGCCATGGTGGCATGTGTCTCTAGTACCAGCTACTCAGGAGGCTGAACCAGGAGGATGGCCTGAACACAGGAGTTTGAAGCTGCGGTAGGCTATGATTGGGTCACTGAACTCTAGCCTTAGTAACAGAGAAAGACTCTGTCTCCAAGGGAAAAAAAAAGAATATTTTTAAAGTTAAACTTTTTTCCTGATGAAACATTCATTATGATATAAGTAGTTAATTTTTCCTTAATACTGCTGCCCTTTGGTCCACGTAATAGTAAGATCAGAGGTTAAGCAGTCTAAATTAAATGATGATCCATATTTAACCATCCTGAAGTCTAGACTCTCTCCACCACTTGACAACAAACTTCTTACAAAGGGCAAGATTGTATTTTAGGCATTATAAGCCAAATCTGTTCCAGCTATTCAACTCTGCCATCGTAGCATGAAAACAGCCATAAATAGCACACAAATGAATAAGAGTAGTTATGTTCTAATAAAATTTCATTTACAAAAAACAGGTGGTAGGCTAGGTGCAGTACACAGGCCTGTAGTTTGCCAAACACTGCTCTAACAGATTTCCTAGAGTAGATGGATATCATCATAAACAACCCCAAGAACCAAGACAAGACTGCCCTCAAGTCAAATAATAGTGTCTATGTAAGTTGTCTTGAATGATTCCAGACACCCTGTGAAGGCTAAAAGTAACTCCATCTTAGATGCTAATCCACAATGTTGACTTCTGATTAAACCTAGTTCCCAGAATGACTTTAAGATTTCTACTTTACAGGGTAATGCAAATCAAAACCACAATGAGATATCACTTAACTCCAGAGGGAATGGCTTATATCAATAAGTTCCAAAAGAATAAATGCTGGCATGAATGCAGAGAGAAAGAAACATTTGTACACTGTTGGTGGGACTGCAAACTAGTACAACCTCTATGGAAAGCAGTGTGGAGTATGGGATACCTCCGAGAGAACTAAGTAGACCTACCACTTGATCCAGCAATCCCACTATTACCCAAAGGATAAAAAGACATTTTATAAAAAAGACATCTGCATTCAAATGTTTATAGAGGCACAATTTACAATTGCAAAGATGTGAAAATAACCCAAGAGCCCATCAATACATGAGTGGATTAATGAAATGTGATGTACAAGGTCAGGCAATTGAGTTAGGAAACTCACCTAGAAAAAGTGCTACATACCTCATTGCTGAGTATCACTACAGTCACCTTTGAAGTACTCCCCTAGGGAAGCTTTGCATCAATACCATAACCTAGTCTACCCTTCAAATTTTAGAACTCTTTTTTCACAATGGCCATAAGAAATAATTTTTCATTTATTAATTGTGTATTGGAGATGTGACAGTAGGCAGGGAGAATAAACAAACAATAGGGCCTGAAACCCTATGGCCACATTTGACAAGCAGGCATTTATTCCATCTCTCCCAAAACACTACCTAAACCAGAAGGCAGGCAGGTGTTTGTGAAGCTGGTCCCACCTCCCATAGTATCACTAACCAAGCAGAAGAGCACTAAGACTCACAAAATGGATTCCTTCACACAACTCTTGAGTCAACAAGCAACAGGAAGGAATAAGAAACTAGAAGGGACCAACACATACATGAAAATCAACTAAAATAACATTGTTTTTAAAACTCTAGTTTTTCTAAGTGAGTGATCATTGATTACCACTACCACCACCACCCCCGGAAAATCCCCAGAAAAACAGAGTACATGATACTAATAATGTCCAGATATTTTATATCACTAGTCTATTTCAAGCCTTTGATAAGGCCAGCACAGGTGGAGCTCTACAATAACCAAGAAATAGTGTGAATGTTTGTATTCAACCACATTATACAAGGCAAGAGACACTAATGCATTGCCTTACACTTTCTGGGAGATCATAATAGTCAGGGGTGAGCAGTTTTTTCATCACTAATGCATTAAAGTCATCTGTCACAGGTGACAAACTCCATATGGCCTCTTGGAATATTTAACCAAAGTGACAATGCTCAGAGTCCCACTACCCACCTGCAGTACACCTGATATAATCCTCATTATTACATCACTGGGACGTGGTCATGACAAGCCTGTGAAGGGCTACTTATGACAAAGCAACACAAATGGAAGTTTTAAATTTTCTGTAGAGTTTAGAGGGACATCTCTCCTCACAGCCACTTAAGCTACACCTCTGAGATGCAACCTCACCTCCAGGCAATAGACTTGTATGTATGAGTCCGTATGAAGCAATCCTCTTATAGTTAGGATAAAAGTAAGTTTATAAACAAACCACAAAATAGACCATGCCATTTTTTACATGAAGATTTACATGAAAAGCACAAAGCAAGTATTACTTATAATATTTTCTTTGCATAATTTCCAGATACCTGTTTTATATCAATTCAATTAATCTTTGATTGAGAGCAACAGTTAAACCTCTGTACTGGGCCTGACAATCCAGGAATGAGGACTTTAATTCCACTAATGCTTACTTGGAAAATACGCATACCTAATATGAACATTTATATCTAGAAGAACTAGACTGTCAAAGCTAGTTTAAGAGATTGGAAATGGATATGCCATGTTTACAGATCAGAAGATGACTTAATATTGTCCTCTGTCATCAGTTCTCACCAAACTGATCTAAATGGTCAAAGCAACCCCTGTCAAAAAAATGAAATGATTTCATTGCAGAAACTTGACAAGCTGATCCTAAAATTCATACAGAAATTCAAGGGACTCAAAATTGCTAAAAAAACAATCTTGAAAAAATAAACTACAAAACTTACTACTAAGGAACACTCCAGACTGCAAAACTTACCTAATTACAAAGGAAAAGTAATCAAGTGGTGTGTGTGGTTCTAGAATAAGGACAGATATAAAGATCAATGGAATAGAATTTAGAGTCCAGACATACATCCATGTATCCATGGTCAATTGATTTTCAACAAGGTTGCCAACACCATTTCTTGGGGAAAGAGTAGTCTCTTCAACAAATGATGCTAGGACAACTAGACAGAAATAACCAAAAGAATGAATTTGGATCCCTTTTTCACACAAAAGAAAAAAAAAACTAGACACAATTAAAAACTTCTGTGCTTAAAACAATACCATCAAGAAAGTAAAAAGACAACCTACAAAATAGAAGAAAATTTTTGCAAATCATGTATCTAATAAGGGAATTGTATCTAGAATATATAAGAACTCTTGTAACTCAATAATATAAAGACAGTAACCCAATGAAAAATAGGTTACTCAACATCCCCAGCCATCATGGAAATACAAATCCAAACTATTACTATTAGATATCACTTTAATTATGCCCATAGTTAAAGACAGTTAAGAGTTGGCAAAGATACGATGAAACTGAACCCTCATACAGTACTGGTGGGAATGATGCAGCTGTTTTGGAAAACATTCTGGTTCTTCTTGGAAATGTTGATTATGTTACCATGTGACCTACCGATTTCAATCCTAGGTATGCACCCAAGAGAAACAAAAACATTTCCTCTCAAAAAAACACCCATGTCCGTGAATGTTCTTGTATTAGTAATAGCAGCCCCAAAGTAGAAACAACCCAAATGTCCATCATCTGATAAATACATAAATTAAATGTGGTATACATCCACTCAATGGATTCAAATCCAGAAATAAAAAGAAATGAAGAGCTGATTACATGCCACAATATGAACATTTAAAAAATTATGCTATGTGTAAAGCTAGTTACAAAAGATTATATGTTATATAATAAAAGACCATAGGATGATCTTGTGTGAAATGTCCAAATGGTAAGTTATAGATAAATCTACAGAGACAGAACGTAGTGATGCCCAAGGGCTGGGGTAGGAATGGACACATGGGAGAGAGTGGTGGCTTGAAGAGCTTCTTTTAGGGGTAATGAAAATGTTCTTGTAAGGGTAATGAAAATGTTGACAATGGTGATGATTAAGAACTTTTGAAAATACAAAAAGCCATAGAATCATATACTTTAAAATCAGTGAAATGTAATGGATATAAACTATAGCTCAAAAACAATTTTTTTTAAATATATAGAATTCATTAAAATGGACTATAAGAAAATTTTAATTTTTCTTTTGGGTTACCCCTACTGTCATTTATCCAGATGACATGTTAGGGCCATTGTTACCCTATCTCACCCTTCCAGTTTTGAGAAAATAGAAAAAGTACAAAATCAGCAATCAGAAACCTAACTTCAAGTCCTGGTTCTAACTGTGTAATGCTGAGCAAACTGGTGAATTTCTAAACTCTTTTGTTTCCTAATGTGTAAAAGAGAAGGGTAATAGCCTCTACTAAATTCACAGGGTTACTGTGAGGATCAAATAAGACCATGTCCTCGTGCACAACAAACATGGGGGCTATGAACATCGGCACATCTGATGACATGCTTTCCAGGCATCCACAGTGGTTCCTCTTACCACATCACAAGGCTCTGTTTGTTTGCTTTGTCTTTCCAAAACTATTTTTGGTCCTCCTATGCCTCAGTCTAACACAAGATTTATACAACCGAGACTTCAAATTCTCTCTCACATTTCTTTATGATTGCTTTGCAGCTTGATTCTGAGAGGGAGCAAGGCTGACAATGCCATCCCCACAAGGGAAGTAGTAAGAAGACCCAATCCTGAAGACAACCAGTGTGGTTAACAATCAAACTGTTCTATGTGCTTTCCAGATGGTCAAGATAAACAAAGGATTCTGCACATTCTAACAACAATGATGTAGACAAACACAGATGACAAAGTGGAAAGCCAGGAGAAGACAAAGATGCCAGCTGCAGCATCCCTGAGAAACAGGCACACAGAAGCAGGCCACATGCCTCCCTACACCACTGTTTGCAGGATGCCAAGATCCAGCAACACCTTGCTCCTCCCCACTGTGAATTGTTATATCTTAACTTCCTGACTGGCATTGTTAGAATAAGCAACATGAGGTTCAACTTGCCCTTATTAGAAGCACATTTCCTATTTAAAAAAAAAAAAAAAAAAAAAAAAGAAAAGCCTATGCACAGCAGCCAGCCAAAATAGAAAGAAATAGCAGTAAGAGGGGCAAGGAGATCATTTGTAGATACAAGGCCCAACATGAAGAAAGGGATATAAAAGAATAGAGACCAAAAGAAAAGGAAGACTAACATAACCATGCCCTGGTTTCTGACTGTATTTTCACAAGACACTCCTATACAAAGAAGCAGAGGTGAAGGGTGAGCTCAATGTGAACCAAACCTGATATGCCTTTGAAAAAATCCAAGACATGTTCATTAAGCAGACTAGAAGTCATTAGTATATCATGACACCTGAACATACAGGAATAAAACTCATTTTCCAAAGAAAACCTATATAATCAGTCACTTATGTCATTAGGCACTATAAGTAAATGATAAAAATCTAACATCAAAAGGAATTTTAGAACTTTCAGAAAGCATCATTAACATTAAAAAATATTTATAGTAAAAAGAAAATCCATCACAAACCAAAAATTAACATACTCACATAGTAAAACTCTTAGAGGCATACTAATCAAATTAAGAGAATAAAATAAGTACATTATCATTGCTTTTTTATTTTTTATTTATTTATTTGCCATTTTTGGCTGGGGCTGGGTTTGAACCTGCCACCTCCGGTATATGGGACCAGTGCCCTACTCCTTTGAGCCACAGGTGCTACCCTTACCATTGCTTTTTTTTTAATGTATGGTTAGATTTTTCTGCTAATATAATAAAACTTAACAAAAGAAAGCCTGGACACAGTGTGAAACTCTCTTCTCTACCAAAAAAATTTTATTATGATGTACAATTTTTTTAATGTGCAGCTATATTATATTTAACAGGATAATGTTAAGTACTTTTGCATGATATTCATTAGTGAAATTCATCTGTAGTTTTCCTTTTTTGTAGGGTCTTTTCCTTGTTTTAGTATCAGGATGATAATTGCTTTGTACACCATGCTGGGGAGGGTTCCTTCCTTCTCAATGTTTCAAAATAGGTTCTATAATATAGGCACAAGCTCTTCTTTGAAAGTTTGGTAGAATTCTGGTGTAAAACCATCTGTTTCAGGACTTTTTTTTGTTGGAAGCTTTTTTACTGTTGTTGCAACTTCAGTGCTTGACACGCGCTTCTGTTCAAGAGATCTAATTCTTCCTACTTAAGTCTAGGGAGTTTGTATGATTCCACGTATTGGTCCATTTCCTCCACATTTTCAAATTTCTAGGTATGGAGTTTTTTGTAGTAATAAGAAATGATATTTTGTATCTCTGTGGTATCTGCTATTATTTCCTTTGCTTCATTTCTCATTGAGATTATAAGAGATCTTACTTTGCTATTTCTAGTCAGTTTGGCCATAGGTTTATTGATTTTATTTATCTTTTCAATGAGATGACTTTTTGTTTTGTTAATTTTCTGAATGGTTCTTTTGTTTCCAATTTCATTTTTTTCTTTTCTGTTTTTTTTTTTGGAGACAGCATCTCAAGCTGTCACCCTGGGTAAAGTGTCGTGGTGTCAAAGTTCACAGCAACCTCAAACTCTTGGGCTTAAGCGATTCTCTTCCCTCAGCCTCCCAAGTAGCTGGGACTACAGGTGCCCACCACAACGCTGGGCTATTTTTTTTGTTACAGTTGTTAATTGTTGTTTTAGCTGGCCCAGGCCAGGTTTGAACCTGCCAGGCTCAGTGTATGTGGTCAGCGCCCTACCCACTGAACTACAGGTGCTACCCAATTTCATTTCTTTCTAATATAATTTTGGTTATCTCTTTTCTTTTGCTAGACTTGGGATTGGATTGCTCTTCCTTTCCCAGTTCTGTAAGATAATTCATCAAGTTGATAGATGCTCTGTTTTTTGGATGTTACCATCTAATGTGATAAATTTCCCTCTTAGAATTGCTTTTGAGTATCCCACAGGTTTTGCTAGCTTGTGGCTTATTGCATTATGTTGAGGAATCTACTGACTTGCTTCTTTTTTTTTGTAGGTTTTGGCCGGGGCCAGGTTTGAACCTGCTACTTCTGGTATATGGGGCAGGTGCCCTACTCCTTTGAGCCACAGGCACCATCCTGATTTCCTTCTTTCTCCAGCTGTCATTCAGAATAAGGTTGTTTAGTTTACATGACTTTGTATGGGGATGAAAGTTTTTGTCGGAGTTGAGTTTTACCTGTATACTCCTGTGGTCCGAAAAGATACAAGGTATCATTCCTACTCTTTTAAATTTGCTGCGGTTTGATTTGTGTCCTACAATATGATCAATTTTGGAGTATGCTCTATGAGCTGATGAGAACGTATATTCAGTAATACTGGAGTGGTATGCTCTATATATGTCTGTTAAGTCCAATTGTTCTAGGGTCATGTTTAAGTCCATTTTTTCTTTGTGTACTTTCTGTTTAGAAGATGTGTTCTGTTCTGTCATTGGGATGTTGAAGATGCCAGTTATGGTATTGTAGGTTATTATATTGTTCTGCCCAGTTAGGGTTTATTTTATATATCTGGGAGCATTTAGGTTGGGTGCATAAATGTAAAATTGACATGTCTTCTTATTGTTTTACTCCCTTGACCAGTATATAGTGTCCACCTTTGTCTTTCATTACTTTTGTTGCTTTAAATCTACTTGTACTACAAATGAAATTGTGCCCTCCTCTTCTCTGGTTTACATTTGCCTGAAATATTGTTTTCCAACCCTTTACCGTAAGTCTTGTTTTGTCCTTGGAGATGAGATGTGTTTCATGAAAACTATGTGTAGTCAGCTTTTGCTTTTTTTAATCCTATCAGTCAATCTGTATTTTTTTCATATTTACCAATTCTCTCACATTTATTGAGAGATGAAATTCTGTTTGTCTTGTTTTGTGCACATCTATCACCTAGTTTTATCACGTGGGCTGCTGTGGATGCTAAGTTTTGACTTTCTGTTTCTGAGTCTTTTTAATTTGTTGGTGCACGTGTAGTTCCACCTAATCAAGAGATTGAGACAAGAGAATCACCTGAGCCTAGAAGTTTAGGGTTACAGTGAGCTATGATCACACCTGCATTATAGCCTTGGTGATAGAACAAGACCCTATCTCAAAAATAAATTCCAGCCTAAGCAAGAGAGAAACCCCATCTTTATTTAAAAAAAAAAAATAATAATAGCTAATGTAGTGGCACATACCTGTAGTCCCAGCTACTCAGGAGGCTGAGGGAGGAGGATCACTCGAGTCTAGGAGTTTGAGGCTACAGTGAGCTAAGATGACACCATGGCTCTCCAGGCTCAAAAAAAAAACAAAGCAAAACTAAAAGTTAATTAATTAACTAATTTTAAAAATAAAAATGAAAGGAGAATTTCATAGTAAAATGGAAAAGTTAAAACCCAAAGTAATTTTCTAAGAACTACTGGAATCAGTTAAAGATGTGAACATCAAGATAAAATCAGTAATGTATTCTACTATAAGAAAAAAATACATAAATATGTTTGTCACCAACATTTCTATATACCAGCAAAGCAAAAAAGCATAAAATTAGAGATAAGTTATATAAAAACTACTTAAGAACTTTTCATAAGGGAGGGAGCACGATGGCGGACAGGAAGAATGTTTAGCTGAGCCTTCCTAGAGCAAAAGTGGAGAGGGAGAGGGCTAGATCAGTCCCGGTATGGAATACTGATGTACAGCGGTGGCTCGGAGTGTGCAGAGTGGAGGCGGACAGCTGGATTTGGCTAGAGCTTCAGAAAACTAACACACTTGGGCAAGTTTCTGCGGGCACACCCAGGCTGCAGTGGCAGTGGGCTGGTGCACCACGGGCACAGTGGCAAGATCCAAGGGGAAATTTGTCACAGTTTACGTTCCTTGGGGGAGGCTAAGCAGTGCTCACCCAAGCAGAATTTGGTGGCCAGACTGGATTGCTGGTTGGAACAGCTCTAACCGTGAGTGGCAACTGTGAAGCGGCCATAGGAGAAAAGTTCCCAGACAGAGGGAAGCCATAGAGGGAAATGGCGCCAGTAGCTTGTATAAGCAGACATCTTGCTGGGCGCCTGCGGGAAGTAGACATTTACCAGTATCAGGTTCAGGGACTCTGAAAAGATTGAAGAAGTAGGCACTCCTGAGCAGAATTTAGGGACCAATTTGGCAGACTGTCTCCAGTGGCCCTACTGAGGTTTGGTAGCGGTGAAAATTCCCTAAGGCGCCAAAGTTCCAGATCAGGGATGCGCCACTGTGTGGGCAGGCCTCTTGCTGGGGGCCTAGGGCTTGGGAGTCTGAGTTCCACTTGCTGGGAGTGGTCCTGCACTCGTGACAGGGACAGGCCCAGGGACCTCCACTTCCCATGTGAATGGTCGCAGAGACTTGTCACTGAAGAATTGTTGAGAACTGTGGATTCCCAGATCTGCAGGGGCTGAGTGCTAAGGGGCACCTGCGACCACCAGGAACAAATAAGTTAGCAAACTGCTATAAGCCTGAGAACCAGAGAGAGGTCTACAGCTGTGTTGTTTGTCCCCCAAATTCACAGCACCACCTGGTATCCAGGAAGTATATTGAAGCATAAAAATATGCCTACATAAATTTTTTTGATCACTGTTGCCTTTTTTCTTCTCTTTTTAATTTAGCTTATATATATTACTATATTACTTACATTATCTTTCTCCCTCTTCTTTCCTTCCTCAATTGATTGCTGAGATTGCTTACATCAAGCTATCTCAGCATTTTTTTTTTGTTTTGCTTTGTTTTGCTTTGTTTTCCTTTTCTTCTATCTTGTTTCAATGTGTTTTACTTTTTGCTAAGTTGTAAGGTTGGATTTTCTCCTATATCCCATTTTTACATTCAACAAGAAAAAGGGCCCCTATATTCTTTTATTTATTTATTTATTTATTTATTTATTTATTTATTTATTTTTGGTTTTGGTTGCAGAATTTTAGCTTGAACTATTTTCTCACCCTAGTACACTCCACTGTGTTTTCTCAGTTGACAGAGACCCTTCCACTCATTTCATTTCTTCCACATAAAGTGCTTCCGCATCAGCCAAGACATTCCCCTCACCCTGTTTCCTGTTTTTTCTTTCTCTTTTTCTTGGTTTGTTGCCTTTCTTTCTTTATCCCTCTCCCTCCATCCCCTTAATTTATTAAATGGTATGTTTAATTTCCTTTATCTATGCATGTGTGTGTGTCTGTGTGCATGTATGTGTATACATACACACACACACACACACACACAGATATATAGTTTTCTCTTTTTTCTTTCCTTTTCTTTCTCTTTCCACCATTTCTTTGCTGAGGGCAGTGTGATACAACAGTGGTCTATCAGGTTGACTGCAGCAATACCCTGGCTCAAAGACGCCGGGAGAACTTTCTACTTTTGGCCCGGGGAAGCAAGTAGTAGTAGGATCACACTGCAGTACTTTTCTACTTATTTTTTTTCTTTCTTCCTTATCCAATTTTTCCTTCTTGGTTTTTATGTTTGCTCTTTTTATTCTCTTCCTATTTTTTGGTGGAGGAAGAGTCTGGCTGTGGACAGACAAGTAAGGTGGGCCTAATTTTGAGGAACCCACCCAGCTCAGCTCCTCACAACCTTTGAGCTGTAGGCATGACCTTAGCACCATGCTGAACAACAACATCTCTTTCATTACTCTCATCCTCCCTTCCTATCATCCATCTCACCCGTTCTTCAATTTTCTTCCCTTCCCCCCTTTTTGCCTTTCTTTCTCTTCTTTTTCTTTCTTTTGCTTTTCTCCTACACTTCCCCCCATTTTTTATTTTTATTTTCTTTTTCTCTTCTTTTTATCCTTTTCTCTTATTTCACTTTGCTTGCTGTAACCCTTCTCTACCTTTTGAACCCCATACCAAGAGGACTGTTCCTCACCTAAACTCTAAGACAAGGTAACTTGAAGCAAAGGAGGAAGTGAGAAGGAAAGAGGTGCACAAGGTAGTGAACAAGAAGAAAGCACACATGAGGAGAGACCAAAAGAAAAATTCAGGCACCATGAATAACCAAATTAGACCAATTCCCCCAAGGGAACACAAGGCAATTTTTTAAAAAGACTCCTCCTATAAAGAATTAATGGATTTTTCAGAAAGAGAATTTAAAATATGGATGATTAAGATAATAAAGGCATCAGAAGA
This sequence comes from Perodicticus potto, assembly GCA_963574655.1. NCBI lineage: Eukaryota > Metazoa > Chordata > Mammalia > Primates > Lorisidae > Perodicticus > Perodicticus potto. The sequence continues at coordinate 19,878 of CAUYRH010097902.1, forward strand.
GAAAGACAGAACCAAAAGTCAGAGGAGAGATATGTAGAATATAAAAAAGATATGGATGAGCTTGAAGAAATGAAGGAGATAATCAGAGAATGTAAAGAAGCAGTAGAAAGTATCAAAAATAGATTAGACCATGGAAAAGAAAGAGTATCAGACTTAGAGGATAAAGTCTTTGAGTTAACATAGGTAGTAACAGAGTCAGAAGAGAGAGAAAGCAGAGCAGGCACTTAGAGAACTATGAGACACCATGAAGCGTTCAAATATACGGATAATAGGAATCCCTGAGGGAGACGAAGACTGTCCCAAAGGTATGGAAGCCCTACTAGAGACTATCATAAATGAAAACTTCCCAAGGTTTACCAAAGATCCTGACACTCCTTTCAGATGGATATCAAACCCCAAATCATCTCAACTCTAATAGAACCTCTCCAAAACACATTGCAATGAACCTGTCCAAAGTCAAGTTGAAGGAGAAAATCCTGCAAGCAGCTAGGAATAAGCACCAATTGCCCTACAAAGGCAGAATCACTAGGTCGACAGCAGACTTTTCAACTGAAACGTTCCAAGCCAGGAGAGCATGGTCATCCATCTTCAACATCCTTAAAGTAATTTTCAGACTAGAATCCTATACCCTGACAAACTTAGTTTCAAAATTGATGGAGAAATCAAATCATTTGCAAATGTACAGGCACCGAGGAAATTTGTCACAACAAGACCAGCTCTACAGGAAATACTCAGACCTATTCTCAGTACTGAACACCACAATGGACCACCACCAAAGTACACATCTAGAAGCCAGAGGCCAGAATGTAGCTTTCACAATGGCACAAAGAATTAAACTACACAACAAACTACCTCACAATAAGATGAATATAATTCTACCACAACTATTGATACTTTCAATAAATGTCAATGGATTAAATTCCCCATTGAAAAGGCACAGGCTAGCTGACTGGATGAAAAAACACAAGCCATCCATATGCTGTCTCCAGGAGATACACTTAGCCCTGAAGGACAAATCTAGACTCAGGGTTAAGGGATGGAAAACAGTGAATTAAGCAAATTGAAATCAGAAAAAAGGAGGGGTTGCAATCTTATTCTCAGACACAAGAGGATTCAAAGCAACTTTAGTAAAGAAAGACAAAGATGGACACTTCATACTGGTCAAAGACACAATACAATAAGAAGACATCTCAATACTAAACATTTATGCAACTAACTTAAATGCTCCCAGATATATAATAATGCTCCCAGATTATATTTTGAGGGATCTGAGCAATATGATATTCCATAACACCTTAATAGTCAGGGACTTCAAGACCCCTCTGACAGAACTGGACAGATCCTCTAAACAAAATAACAAGGATACAAAGGACTTAAATGTGACCCTAGATCAAATGGGATTAATAGATATATATAGAACACACCATCCCAAAGTAAAAGAATATACTTTTTTCTCATCAGCTCATGTCACATACTCCAAAATAGATCACATCCTAGAATACAAAAATCAAACCTCAGCAAAATTAAAGGACCAGAAATTATACCATGTCTCTTCTCAGACCACAAGGCCATAATGGTGAAGCTAACCTGCAACAAAATTGTTTATCCCCACACAAAATCTTGGAAACTAAACAACCTATGCTGAATGACAGTTGGATCTAGGAAGAGATTAAAGAGGAACTTGTTAATTTCCTCAAACACAACAACAATGAAGGCATAAATTACCAAAATCTCTGGGATACGACAAAAGCAGTCCTAAGAGAAAATTTATCACGCTAGATGCCTACATTCAATAAACAGAAAGTGAACACATCAGCACACTCACAAACCACCTTATGGAAATGGAAAAAGAACAATCTAACCCTAAACCAAAAAGAAGAAAAGAAATATCCAAAATTAAGTCAAAGATTAAGAAATTGAAAACAAAAAAATCATTCAAAAAATTAACTTAAGAAAAAGTTGGTTTTTTGAAAAAGCAAACAAAATAGATAACCCTTGGCCAGACTTACCAGAAACAGAAAACTAAAATCTCTAGTAACCTCAATTAGAAATGATAAAGGAGAAATAACAATAGATGCCACACAGATGCAAGAGATTATCTCTGAATACTACAAGAAACTCTACACCCAGAAATTTGACAATGTAGAAGAAATGGATCAATACTTGGAATCACACCCCCTCCCTAGACTTAATCAAGAACAAACAGACCTTCTGAATAGACCAATTTCAAGCACTGAGATTAAATAAACAATAAAAAAATCTCCCCCCTCCCAAAAATGCCCTGGTCCAGATGGCTTCACACCAGAATTCTATCAAATCTTTAAAGAAGAGCTTATACACATACTACAGAAATTAGTCCAAAAAATTGAGGAGGAAAGAATCTCCCCCAACACATTCTACAAAGCAAATATCACCCTGATACAAAAACCAGGAAAAGACCCAACCAAAAATGAGAACTACAGACTAATTTCACTAATGAACATTGATGCAAAAATTCTCAATAAAATCATGGTGAATAGATTACAGCTTATTTAAAAAGTCACACATCACAATCAAGTAGGATTCATCCCAGGGATGCAAGTCTGGTTTAACATATGTAAATCTATAAACATACCTTACCATATCAACAGAAGCAAAAACAAAGACCATATGATCCTCTCAATAGATGCAGAAAAAGCATTTGATAAAATTCAACATCCTTTCCTAATTAGAACGCTGAAGAATATAGGCATTAGTGGCACAATCCTTAAACTGACTGAAGCCATCTATGACAAACCCACAGCTAATATTTTACTGAATGGAGTAAAACTGAAAGCTTTTCCACTCAGGACTGGAACAAGACAAGGGTGTCCTCTATCGCCACTACTACTCAGCATAGTACTGGAAGTTCTAGCCAATATAATCAGGCAAAAGAAGGAAATTAAAGGCATCCAAATGGGGGCAGAGGAAGTGAAACTTGCCCTCTTTGCCGATGATATGATTTTACACTTAGAGAACCCCACAGACTCAACCACAAGACTCCTGGAAGTCATCAAAAAATACAGTAACGTCTCAGGATATCAAATATAAAAAAATAGATTTTTATTTATGTCCACAAATCCGTAGCCTTTGTATATGCCAATAAGAGCCAAGATGAGAAGGAAATCAAGGACACAATACCCTTCTCAGTAGCTCCAAAGAAAATGAAATACCTAAGAATATACCCCACAAAAAAGATGAAGGACCTTTATAAAGAAAACTATGAGCCCCTAAGAAAAAAAAATAGTAGAAGATATCAACAAACGGAAGAATATACCATGCTCACGGGTTGGAAGAATCAACATTGTTAAAATGTCTATACATCCCAAAGCAATCTACAGATTCAATGCTATCCCTATTAAAATACCAACATCATACTTTCAAGACTTGGAAAAAATAATTCTTCGTTTTGTATGGAACCAAAAAAACCCATATAGCCAAGGAAATTCTTACTAATAAAAACAAAGCCAGAGGCAATAGCCTACCAGACTTTAGGCTGTACTACAAGGCCACAGTGATCAAAACAACATGGTATTGGCACAAAAAAAATGGAGACACAGACATTTGGAAACGAACAGAAAAACAGGAGATGAAACAAACATCTTAAAGCCACCTAATCTTTGATAAACCAAACAAGAACATACACTGGGAGAAAGAACACCTATTCAATAAATGGTGCTGGGAGTATTGGACATCCACATGTAAAGGTGGACCCACACCTTTCTCCAATCACGAAAACTGATTCAAGATGGATAAAAGACCTTAATCTAAGGCATGAAACAATTAAAATCCTTAAAGAAAGTGTGGGGAAAATACCGGAAGGTATCAGCCTCAGGAAGGACTTTATTAGAAGACTTCTGCAGCAAACACAACAACAAAAAAAAATAAACAAATGGGACTTAAACTGAAAAGCTTTTGTACAGCTAAGGTGACAACAACCAAAGCAAATAGACAACCTACACATTGGGAAAGGATATTTGCATATTTTAATTCAGACAAAGGCTTAATAACTAGGATCTACAGAGAACTCAAATTAACAAACATAAAAAGAACCAACAATCCCTTCAATCACTGGGCAAGAGAGATGAATAGAACCTTCTCTAAAGAAGACAGACAAATGGCTAACAAACATTAAAAAATGCTCATTGTTCCTAATTATTAGAGAAATGCAAATCAAAACCACCCTGAAATATCATCTAACCCTGTGAGCATGGCCCACATCACAAAGTCTCAAAACTGCAGATGCTGGTATCCATGTGGAGAGAAGGGAACACTGCTGGTGGGACTGCAAACTAATACAACCTTTTTGGAAGGCAGTATGGAAAACCCTCAAAGAACTCAAGCTAGACCTCCCATTTGAACCTGCAATCCCAGTGCTGAGCATCTACCCAGAAGAAAAAAAATCCTTTTACCACAAGAACACTTGCACTAGACTGCTTATTGCAGCTCAATTTACAATCACCAAAATGTGGAAGCAGCCTAAATGTCTACCAACCCAGGAATGGATTAACAAGCTGTAGTATATGTATACCACAGAATACTATTCAGCCACTAAAAAAGATGGAGTCTTTACATCCTTTTTATTAACCTGGATGGATGTGGAACACATTATTCTTAGTAAAGCATCACAAGAATGCAGAAATAAGAATCCTATGTACTTAATTCTGATATGAGGGCAATTAAGGTGCTAGTACACAGTAAGGGGATGGGGGATGGGGAGAGCTGAGAAAGGGAAGGAGGGAGGGGCAGGAGGTCAGGGGGTGTGGTACACCTTTTGGGGGCGAGACACAAATATAAGAGGGTCCTTATCTAACAAAAGCAATCAATGTAAGCTGGTTCTGTGTACCCTCAATGAATCCCCAACAATAAAAAAAAAAAACTTTTCATGAAAAAGATTCTGCAATTTTAGAGTATATTTGAATACTACAGTAAAGGTGTGTTCAACCAAAATTAAAGCACATACTTAATGTACATCCAATCAAAGTCTAAGCAAGACTTCTCTTTAATGTGACAAAATGACCCTAAAGTTATACATAAGAATAAAGAAGTTAATCAAATAAATATTGGGGAAGAAGCAATAGGGAGATGTGTCCTATGAAATATTAAAAGAGTAGAAGGCAATTACTATTAAACAGCAAGGCACAGGTACCAGACTGAAGAGAGCCCAGAAACAGTCGGAATTATACAGATGAATAACATACCCAATGGAGGAAAATAGGCGAAAATTTCAGGAAAGGGATGAAGTATTCAATAAATAGTGTTAGGATCTATTAATATATGCGACTATATGAATATCCATAATTACTTTTATAATTAATTTTTAAAATTATTTAAATGGTCTTACTACAACTTGTTAACAATCTGGAAAGGCAAAAATGTCAATTTAGAAACACACTTCACTCAATGAAATAAATTTTCTAATGGACATAAAAGTTAAATGTTTAAAAAACAGAAAAGCACAAAATTCAATTACAAATGAATATATTAAAGAATTAAAGAGAGAATGACTTTCTAAGGCTAATATTGACATATAGAAAACACACAAAAATGCTTGAATATGATTTCATAATTAAAAACCAAAATAAATAAATGGACAGGCAATTAAAACTGAGAAATATGTACAGTATATTGGACAGAAAGTCAACATATTTTTCATTGAAGAACAAAAAACATCAAAATCCCCATAGATTAAGAAGGTAGGGCAGAGGAGCAACCATTTCACAAATGAAGACAAGAACTAATAAACCAAACTGTAGATCATGATCACTCAACATTTTAATAGTCAAATAAAAGCAACAGCTCAGAGAACCATGTTTTTCCTTTACGATGGTGGTTGCACAACTCTAAATTTACTACCATAGCTGAATTATACATTTATAATAGGTGAATTTTATGATATCTAAATTATACCTCAAGATTCTCATTTAACACATGAACTGCTCATATGATATGCAGTTTAATCCCTATGTATCTATCTAAGCTCACTATGTGCCACCCTCTCCCTCTACAGTTTGGCAACAGTGGCTGAGTCCTGAGACTTTCCAGCTCCTTCCCCATCACAAGCCTTTATTTATATATGCTGTTTTCTGCTTCCAGGCTCCTCCTTGGCCTCATGGTCTCATTAACTATTACTCAAACATCTGGTCAGGCTCAGGGAGGAAACTCCACATTTATAGGTCTTTAAAACAGCATCAACAAAGAACCTCTTCTTTCATTAGTAATTATCACAGTTGGAATTTTACACTTACTGAATTATTTGTCCTACCTCATTTTACTTTCCTGTATCTGTCTGTTACCCTCCCTCCCTCTCACCCCAATGCCTACTCAATAAATGCTGGTTGGATCAATTTCCCCGACTGAGAATTTCACTTACAACTCAAAACTATTAGCCAACACTGTTCACAGTCTCAAATGCTTATCAAATGCCCTACAGGAAATTTAGAAAACACTAACAAATATTCAATATTTTCAACCTGATACAATTCATTTCAACTGGGAAGAAACCATTGACCTTTAAATACCTGGAGCAGACTAAGCACATCAGAATTAGTTTGAAACTGTAACGAAATTCAAATATAGTGAAATGTGAACTAAGCATCTTTAAGAGTAATTCCAAAAGGTCACAACTGTAAGTTACCTAAGAATTACTGACAATTAAGCACTTTTAAGACAGAGGAAAATTAGGTTACAGATAAGAAATGTCGGTCTTTTCAGTAAAAAATCTAATGCTAGATAAGCAGCAAGCTATAGAAGTAGAAGTTCAGGCATTTGTCAGGCATTACATACAAACAGAGGATCCAAATATGCTAAAAGTTTAAAGTTAATACAAGGCTATAAGGTAGGAACAGTGGTTGGGATCTGAACTCTACAAAGGTATAGACAGAGATAAGATATAAACATAACCAGACACTGTTCCCTAACTTGCTTTCTTATATTTGCTTACTACTCAGAAGTCACATAGCTCACGGTCTTAAAAGTCCTTAGCTTTTCTTATTGCTCCCACAGATAATATCACCCTTGAGAAATCTATGGCTAGTCTGTGAAATACCTTCCAGAACTTGGATTCCGTGAGATATCTTCCAGAACTTGCATTCTGATGGACCAACTAACCCAACCAGACCAGTGGCCCATACTAAGGAACCAACTCAACTTGTTTAACAACTTGGGAACTGAATGAGCACACAAAGACTATTCATGCTTCCCAGTCCCAAGTTCCTCTCCGGCCAATCAGCAGATTCAATTTCCTAGCCCTTTGCCTGCCAAACTATCTTTAAAAACCCTTTCTTACAATTTCTCAGGAAGACAAATTTGAGAACTTCCTCCCATCTCCTCACACGGCACCTGGATATTAAACTCTTTCTCTGCTGTAATCCCTGCCATCTCAGTGTAGTAGCTTTCCTCCTGAGCAGGAGACAATGAATCTGGTAAGGCTGTAATGCTATTGCACTAACAGTATCACCTCAAGGCATTATTCTCTTTATCCAGGGAAGAAGGCTTCCCCCCACCATCACATCTGGGGCACTGTCTCACCCTCACCAGACCACTGGGTAGCAAGGCACAAACCTTAAGGTGTAAAGATTACCCTGCTCCTGCCCTTTACTGAAATGAAGACCAGAATTAAACTTCAAGAGAAATTTCAGGGAACATAACAGAGGGACATCCATATTCCATCGACTAAAAAGCAGTCTGAGACAAAGTTTTACTATTTGGGCTTGGACTGTTAATACTATTAACTTAAAGAACAATGAGGTTATTTAAAAATATCAAAATGAATTAAAAAATTTTAATGCAACAAGCATAAATCAGGAACCACCTGAAAATAGGTACAATGTAAACACCAAGAGTAAAGAAATCATAAAACATAAAAAAGGTCCCAGACTAAAGTTTACTCAAGGGTGGCACCTGTGGCTAGGTGAGTAGGGCGCCAGCCCCATATACCGAGGGTGGTGGGTTTGAACTCGGCCCCGGCCGAACTGCAACAAAAATATAGCTAGGCATTGTGGCAGACGCCTGTAGTCCCAGGTACTCGGGAGGCTGAGGCAAGAGAATTGCCTAAGCCCAAAAGCTGGAGGTTGCTGTGAGCTGTGACGCCACGGCACTCTACTGATGGCAACAATGTAAAACTCTGTCTCTAAAAGAATAAATAAATAAAGTTCACTCAAAAACAAATGACAAAAAGTTGTTTGTTTTTAAATCTAGAACAATTCAGAACATTACTAAAGATAATAAAGAATAAAGTCAGTATTAAATAATAAATAAGCAATGCTGAAGTGGAAAATGAAATCCAATGGATGAATGGTTTGAACAGATGATAAAGTATGTGCACATACTGAAACATTCACCACCTGTGGATAACAATGCTGATGGAAAAAAACAGGAGATGAAAGCATTTGCAAATTGTTAAGTATTTCACATCCACATCTCATTTAAATTTCAGAAGGTAGAAGAACTTTTATCTTCATTTTATTGATTGATTGATTGATAGATACAGGGTGTTGTCCTGTTAGAAGCTAGGGTGCAGTGACAGGATCCTAGCTCACTGCAACCTCCAACTTCTGGTATCAAGAAATCCTCCTATCTCAGTCTCCAAAAAGGAGCTGGGCCTATAGGCTTGTGCCACCACACCTGGCTAATTTTTTTTTTTTTTTTTTTTTTTTTTACAGAGTCAGGGTCTGTGTAACTCAGGCTAGTCTCGAAATCCTTGGCTCAAGTGATCCTCCCACTTCAGCCTCCTAGAGTGCTGGGTTACAGGCGTTAGTCACCATGCCTGGCTGTGGCTTAGAGAAGTTAATCAGTTTGCCCAAGGTTTTACAACCATATTTCAAAGAATCTCAGTTGCTGGCATTTGCCTGATCTTACAGAAGGTGCCAACAAAAGGTTTTCATACAACATAATTACCCCACCTAACCTGGGATTCCCAGGGGTCAATTTCAGACATGTTAAAATATGAACAAATGCACAACTTGTACTTTACTAAATATGGCAGCATGCAGCAACTTATAATGGTAATAAATAAAAAACATCATTGGTCATCTTTAAAAATATTAAGGACTTTCGAAGAGTTAAAATAAAGCAAAAATAATCACTTACCTAACTTGACTTCTCTGTATCTCTAGGTAATCAAATAGTTTGTGAGAAAAAACGTCTATATAGAAGTATTCCAGATAATAAATGAAGAAGAAGAAAGAATGATGGGACTGGAATAGCAACATTTTGCAAAGTCATAATGAACTAATAGATATATGCAAATTATAAGTGGCCATTACACTCCCCCACCCCCCTAAAATCAGACATTATGTGATGTTGGGAACAACACACTGTGCCCTATGAAATATTCTTGCCACTGGCTCGGCGCCTGTGGCTCAACAGGCTGAGGCACCAGCCATGTACACCTGAGCTGGCGGGTTCAAATCCAGCCCGGGACCGCCAAACAACAATGATGGCTGCAACCAAAAAACGGCCGGGCGTTAGGGTGGCTGTCTGTAGTCCTAGCTACTTGGGAGGCGAAGGCAAGAGACTCGCTTGAGCCCAGGAATTGGAGGTGGCTGTGAGCTGTGATGCCACAGCACTCTATCCAGGGTGACAGCTTGAGGCTCTGTCTCAAAAAAAAAAAAAAGAAAGAAAGAAATATTCTTGCAACAAAAATTACCCTAAATCAGAGCAAACCTCTAAAACTAACATTTAATTTACAGAAAACACAGGCAAGAAGGGAAATATTTTAAATGAAATTACTAAGATACATTTAGCAAAATTCATAGTATGAGCAACTGCATGGGAAAAACGACATGATTTCTTCAAGTGATTACATTTTAAGAACAAAGAAAATAAATAGGAAGGGAAACCTGTAGGTTAAAGGATCTTAAAGAAAATCTATTAACTGAATGAAATATGTGGACCCTGTGTAGATCCTGATTGAACAAATCAACTGGGAAAAAAAAGCATGATATAACTTTTGGATGACAGTGGTATTGTTATTGATTCTAAGAAAACAGTCCTTGTCTCTCAGTGAAAGTAATGAAATATTTACAGATAAAAATGAAATGATAACAAGAATGTGCTCCAAAAATGGAATGGGAGAGGAATACAAGGAAACAAAAGAAGCTATGAATGGATGCCGGCTGGTGCCAGGCACACGTGGTTCACTGTACTCCTGCTTTACTTTTGTGTACATTTGAAATTCTCCATAAGGTTTTCAAAATTTGATGAGTGACTGTAAATCTGGATGCTTTAAGTTAATAATAAAATTTTCATGACTTACAAAATTTTTCAGAATCTCCTACTTTACAGTAAAAAGCCTCTATAGTTCTCTTAGTAGAAGTGACAACACTAGCCCGGGCAACACAATGAGATGCTGTCTCCACAAAAATTTTAAAATTAGCCAGGCATGGTGGCATGCACTTATAGTCCCAGCTACTCAAAAGGCTCAGACAGGAGGATCTCTTGAACCCAGGAGTCCGAAACTACAGTGAGCTATGATCACATCACTCCACTACAGCCTGGTCACAGAGAAAATACTCTATTTCAAAAATAGACAAACAAAAAAGTGACAACATTTTACACCTCATCTGTCTGTCCTCTGGGACTCATGTCCCTTATTTCTCTGAACTATAAGCTAAAAGCACAGAGCCTGACATAGGACGTACCTGATAAACAGTAAATGAATGAATTATTTACTATACTTCTCCCCTGCTCTGCTAAACCCTTCAAAGCTCTAATCTACTGATCTAATTTGGTAGTAAACGAGGAGTCAACAGAACTAAAAATAAAAAGGTAAAAGAAATTGAAAAAACCCTACTCTTAACCCTTTAAACCTATATTCCATAAAAGATACTTATTTTTCTATGATAAAAACATAAAAATTTACCAAATTAACCATTTTAAAAATTAATTTAATAGCACAACCCACACAACAGAAAAACTCAATTTTTCTGGAAGAGGTAGGAGAGAGGAAAGGGGGACTGCTGTGCTCTCATCTTATGGGTACAGTGTAAGGGTACACGGCATATTTCCTGAGTGAGGGGCACAATTACAATAGGGACCTTACCCAACAAACATCAATATTGTAACTTGATTGTTTGTATCCTTATATTAATCTGAAATAAAAATAAATAGCTAGCAAGCATGAGAACAGAGTAGCAGTTTGGAGGGTAACATGGTATCCATCACTCACTCTACCCCACATAAACCAATAATGTAAAGCATATTCACATTGTTGTGAAATAAGTCTCTAGAACATCTTCATCTTGCAAAACTGAAACTATACCCATTGAACAATAAAAGATGCCTATTCTTAATACTTCCTCCTTTGCCTCCTCTATTCTACACACACCTCTAAGCTACCACAACAGCTTGTAAAGTATCATTCTTCTGACAATACACTTTGTGGATTGCTAGTACAAGAACTGCAGAAAGAAAAAAAAAAAAAAACTAGTCCTTGAAGGAAATAGGGAAGGTCTGAAGCATAACTGTGAACAGAAGACCCATATGATCTCTGTACAGAGGAAAGGAAGACAGGATTATAATGTGGCTTCAGATTCACTCCAAATAGAAGTGAGGAAGTTAAGATAGGAGGAGGCAGTTAGGAGGTGAGGCTGGCTACAGAAGCAGTCATTTCACAGCTGCAATCAACAAAGGCTTACCATTCCTTAGGCTGCCCCACAGCAATGACAGCAAGACCCCCGCCATCAGGGGTCAAATCAACAGATGCCTTAGATCAGGTACTTAGAGAAGCATTATGCCTCCCTCATTCAACAGACTTTCAGTAAAACATGCCTATACAGGTCTATTGAAAAAAAATGACTCAGCTATAAATTTGGTAACAATAACCTAAACATACTTTTTTTTGAGACAGAGTCTCGCTTTGTCACCCTTAGTAAAGTTCCATGGTGTCATAGCTCACAAAGTCTAACATATTTCTGAAAACTAATGACTGATACTCTTCTGTTACTACAGTTCTAACTAACCTTAGTAGTAGACGAACCCTTCTTCTTTTTTTTTTTTTGGCTGGGGCTGGGTTTGAACCTGCCACCTCTAGCATATGGGGCTGGAGCCCTACTCCTTTGAGCCACAGGCGCCGCCCCAAAACCTTGTTCTTTTATGGAAATTACTTTCATACATTTTTCTTCATAAGCACGATTCCCAGCCTGAGTCTGCACTGAGACCACTCCAGGAAAGATATGGAGCTTTTGCACATGACTGGGGGACACTGGCAGAGTCAGGCCAGCCTATTTCCAAAGGGGACCTAGAAATCTCCCAGTGGAAGGAGAAATTGGGATGGGACACTCATGCTAAAGCAAGAGTCCAGGTTTAACTCAAAAAGAGCCACAGAGCATGAGAACAGAATAGTGGTTTGAAGGATAACATGGTATCTGCTGCTCACACTACCCAGCATAATGCCAAGGGAACTGTGTATCACGTTAAAAACACTACTCAAAAAAGCTCGGTAGAACAATAAAATGTCAAGGAAGCAGCAGCTGTTAGCCACAGGTTGTGACAGCAACAATGGGTGATAATGACTATGCTGGTGACCACAGCCACAATAGCTGCTGCCTGTCACGTAACAATGTTTGCACTGACAATAGTAGCTGCATTTCCGGTGCCGCAAGGGAGGTGGCGGCTCTCAATTGTGCCTCCATCACCATCAGGCTGTGTGTGTACTCTATGTCTGTAGAAATACACGCTGGTATTGTATAACACTCAACTACTGACATGGTGGCTGACAGCACTCAGGAAAAATGAGCATGGAATCACAAGGGAACGTTCACGTTTTCTATGTTGACTAGTCTTTTTAGAACTTTTTAGGACCACAAATAAAACTTCCATTTTAAAGAAATAAAGATATACATAAAGTAGAACATATCAAAGCCTAAAGGGAAGAAACATGTAAAATCAGTAAAACTGAATACACAGAATTTATAGTGAAGTCCTGTTTGTGCACTGACAATTCTTGCTTTTCCAAATCAAACAAATATTCCAAATACCTGTATCTTTAAAAAAGAAAAGGTATAGTTTAATACATAATAATTTGTGGCAATTTCAATTATTCAGGAGGAATATAAATTTTGGAAAAGGAATAAATAATTTTAGCCTTGTCCTAATCATCTGGAAACTGGAAGATAGCGAACATCCCATAAACTTAATAGTCCATCAGAGGCATAACAACATAAAAGCACAAGATTCAGTCAAAAGGCCTAGGCTGAGAGCTGGGTTTGCCAACACTGCTAGGGAGCCTAGCAGCACATTCACACAGAGCTCACCGCATAGCAGGCTAGTACTACATGCTTCACATACGCTAACTAAATCGACCCCCACCACCTTATCAGGCGAATCCTACTATCATCTGCCTTTACCTATGGGGAAACTGACAGAAGTAGACTGGCGTACTCAGGGTCTCTCAGCTGGTGAGCGCCAGACCAGATGGCCCATAGCAAGAGGGCTCCTCGTGTCTCTCTGCCTGAATTCCAACTTAGTGCTCTTAAAAAGAACAAATGCCATAACAAATGTAAAAGTTGCTTTGCAAACCATACGTGGTATACAGATGATAGTAAAACGTCTACCACTCACAAACATGCTACGATTTTTTTCATTTGTCTTTATATATTGTAGAACACAATATAATGAATTTTTTAAAAACATAATGGACCTTAAAGCCATTCTTGTATTACCAATTCATACACATAAGAATTTGTTTTCATTTAATTGAAGATGCTCTTAAGGATATTGATATTTCAACAAAGATAAACATTATTGGAGTTTTAAAACCTTCATAAATATGACTGAAAGCCTGCATTCCTTTCTTGGCTAGAATCCTAAAAACAAAAAAATTCTAAGTGTGCATTAGACTCACCAATTTTGACACTAGAATAAACATCATAAAAAATTTCTAATTTACCAAACTTATTTCTGTACCAGGATCATTTGCATTCTAGGTTATAGGCTTTTATTTTTATATCCTCCATGGCACCAAAAAGAATTTTAAACAGTTTAGAAATAAATATTCAGGATGGACATGCCATCATGGCACCAACCCAGGGAAGGAGGTTTGCTCACAGGATCCTTCTTTCCTCCAACACACAGGCATCTGCACCTGTCCCAAACATAGCCAAAGGGTCACAACACTTTAGTTAAATGATCAATATATGTAGAAACCTACTTTCTGTGTACTTATGTTTAAAACATCTTAAGATATACATATATATAGTTTATTTACATTGAACTCACAGGCAACAGCACTGCAACTTTTTGTTTGTTTGTTTTGAGACAGAGCCTCAAGCTGTCACCCTGGATAGAGTGCTGTGGCATCACAGCTCACAGCTACCTCCAATTCCTGGCTCAAGCGAGTCTCCTGCCTCTGCCTCCCAAGTAGCTGGGACTACAGGCGCTCGCCACATGCCCGGCCATTTTTTTTTTTTTTTTTTTTTTTGGTTGCAGCCATCGTTGTTTGGTGGACCCTGGCTGGATTCGAACCCGCCAGCTCAGGTGTATGTGGCTGGCGCCTTAGCCCGTTGAGCCAAACACTGCAACTTTTATCTGAGTGAAGCCTGTCTAACGGATGTATTTTCTCCACATTACAGCCTTAGAAACACTGCACAATACCTCACCACAATCCTTGGGGCCATTTTAAACAACAAAATCACCAACAAAATGTACAAATGTGAAGATGTAGCACTGAACATACTGGGGAAAGGACCCTTGTTTATAGTACGAGAGCTGACACGAGAAGACAGAGTAGAGTGTTGCCTTATTTGACCTCAGCTGGGAAAGTGGGCATCAAGATGACACAGATTTTTTACTGCTCTGTGCATGAGTATGAATGACCACAAAAGCATTTTTAAGTAATGGTTTGGGAGTTACAAATAAATCTTTCAATTTTCACAGATACGGGATTCACAAAAAATAAGGATCAACTTGTGTATCATTAAGGGTATTAAATATAAAGAGATTAAAATGTCCCATTTAAAAGGCACTGACAGATTGCAAAGAAAAATAAAGAAACTCAAGACCCAATCCTATCTACAAGAATACACTTTGAATATAAAGACACAGGTTAAAATGATGGAAAAAGATATACCATACAAACACTATCGATAATGCGGATAACACACTTTCCACAACTGACAATGACATAAAATGAAATTTTAAAAATCGAGCTGGAGGAAATGACCCATGCCTATAATCCCAGAATTTTGGGAGGCCAAGGCAGGAGGACTACTTGAGGCCAGGAATTTGAGAACAACCTGGGTGATCTCCAGACCCTATTTCTACAGTATTTTTTCTAAAAATTAGCTGGCCATAGTGGTATGCACCTGGAATATTAGCTAGGAGGCTGAGGTGGGAGGAATGCTTACACTCCAGAGTTCAAAGATGCAGTGAGCTATGACTGTACCACTGCATGTAAGGCTGAGTAAGAGAGCAAGACTCCATCTCTAAAAATATGTAAATAAATAGATAAATAAATACCTGAATAGCCATATATCTATTAAATAAGTTAAACTGGCTACCCTACCCTTTTCTAAAAAGAAAAATCAAAACTTTGATGGTTTTGCTAGTAAATTTTATCAAATATATAAAGAAGAAATAAAGGAGAAAACATTACCAAACTCATTTTAGAAAATTCACATAACCTATAACCAAAATGTTTTGTAAATTACCAAAATGAAGTAGCACTGAGCTGTGATAATGTCACTGTATTCTAGCCCAGACAAAAGAACAAAAAAAAGCTCCCAAAAAACACAAAACATGACCTTAGTTTATATATTTGATGAACACAGATAACAACATCCTTAGCAAAACGAGAGAAAAATTAAAGTCAGTAACTTACAAAAAGAATAATTTATCATGATCATGATGGGATTTATCCCAGGAATATGAAGTTAGGAAAAATGTTTTAATATCAATACTACATATCACTTACCATAATAACAGACATCAAAAAAAGTATTTGACACAAGTTCAACATCCATTCTGGTTTAAAAATATAAAAACACCAGCACACTAGAAACAAAGAGAAATTTCTTAAAACACATAAACCTACAGAAAATAAAAGTAACAAAATATTGAGGACTTTGCCTACTTCCTACCAGTGCTACTCGACATTATAGTATATAAAAAGGTCCTACCCAATGAAATATGGCAAGGAAAAGAAAAAGAGTTAAAAAGCATAAAGATGGGAAAGGAAGATGTAACTTTCTTTTAACAGGCTATGTAATTGTTAATAAAAGAAAATTCATGAGAAATCTAAGTCAGCCTAGTCAAATTCATCTAAGTAAATTTGCGCAGTTGAAGGATAAGAGGTCAATATACAAAACTCATTGTATTTCTACTACCAACAAAAAGAAAATAAAATTTTTTAAAGGTTTCTTAATGTAAAAAAGCAGTATAGTTAGGAATAAACTTAACAGAAGACATGCAAGTCCCATATACTGAAAACTATAGGACATCGATGACACTGCGGAACGCAGGGCCAGCTGCCCACCACAGAGAACCAAACACAGAAGGGGAGTGCTGGTGAAGGAAATAGTTTATTCAGAAGCCTGATGAGATGGTGGACTATTGTCTCAAGACCATCCCATCTTTCTCTGCTTACCGAGTAACTTATAAAGGGAAGGGGTAAAGGCGGTTGGTGACAGAAAACAAGTTTTGTATAAGTGATCATGACTTGCTCCATGGTTATCAGCAAACAATAGGTAGTCTGGTGATGGTCTGTTATTACCAGCCTGTGGGTGGCCGATTCCCTACTCTGTTTTTCCTCCAGGTTCTTTTCAAATCTTGTACAGAGTAGCTGTTTTGTTTTAAGACAGAACCAGCCAAAAGCAAAATGGAAGCAAAATGGCTTCCCTTTAGCTAGCCTGGCATTATAGTCTGAATGTCCCTTGAGGTAAGTTTACACTGAGAGCAATTAAGTAGCTAAATAAATGGATATAGACACCATGTTTGTAATTCAGAAGATTCAATATTGTAAAGATGTTGATTCTGCCCAATTCATAATTCCAAACACATTCCCCCCGCCCTCAGGCATTTTTATAGAAATTGGCCATTTGAGTCTAAAATTTTATATAGAAATACAAAGAACTTACAACAGCCAAGATAATTTTAAAAAAGAATAAAATTAAAGGACTTACATCAGTGGTCCCCAACCTTTTTGGCACCAGGGACTAGTTTCACGGAAAACAATTTTCCCACAGACAGAGGACGGCATTAGATTCTCATAAGGAGCACCCAACCACGATTTCTCCTGTGTGTAGTTTACAACTGGGTTCACACTTCTTTGAGAATCTAACGCAACCCCTGATCTGACAGGAACCAGAACTCAGTTAGCAATGCAAGCGATGGGGAACAGCTATAAAATCAGATGCTCACCTCCTATTGAGCCCTGAGTTTCTAACAGGACCAAGAGTGGTACAGGTCCTACCCCAGGGGCTGGGGACCACAGACTTACACTACCTGACTTTAAGACTTTTCACAACTAAGAGAGTACTGCGTTAGTCTAAGAATAGACAGACAGATCAAGGGAACAGAACAGAGTCCAGAAACAGACTCACACTTACATTGTCAATTGATTTTCAAAAGAGGTGTCAAAGCAATTCAACAAGGAATGGAAAAGCCCTTTCAACAAATTTGGATCAACTAAATAGTCATATAGAAAAAAATGAACTTCTACCCCTACATCACACAGAAATAAGAAATAATTTGAGATTGATAATAAATCTATATCTAAAAGCTGAAATATAAGACTTTTAAAACAAACACAGAATATCTTTGCATACTGAGTTTGGGCAAGATGCAAGAAAAGCATTCAACAAAATTCAACATAGGGAGGGGGCAGCGCCTGTGGCTCATCGAGTAGGGCACCGGCCCCATATACCAAAGGTGGCGGGTTTAAACCCGGCCTCAGCCGAAATGCAAAACAGAAAAATAGCCGGGCGTTGTGGCGAGCGCCTGTAGTCCCAGCTACTCGGGAGGCTAAGGCAAGAGAATTGCCTAAGCCCAGGAGTTGGAGGTTGCTGTGAGCTGTGTGACACCACAGCACTCTACTGAGGGTGATAAAGTGAGACTCTGTCTCCACAAAAAAAAAATAATGATAATAATAAAATACATAGAAATCACTATTTTTAGTATACATGCATGTATATACATAGTTGCTGCTATAGTCTAAATGTGTTTCCCAAAATTCCTATGTTGAAACTTAATCACCAATGTGATAATATTAAAGGGAGTGATTAAATCATGGGGGCAGGCCAGGCACAGTGGCTCTCACCCGTAATCCAAGAACTTTGGGAGGCCAAGAAGAGAGGATTGCTTAAGGTCAGGCATTCGAGATCATCCTGAGCAAGAGCAAGACCCCATCTCTACAAAAACAGAAAAATGAGCTAGTCATGGTGCTTGGTGGCATGCATCTGTAGTCCAAGCTACTCAGGAGGCTGAAGCAGGAGGGTTACTTGAACCCAGAATTGCGAGGTCACAGTGAGCTATAATCAATGCCATTGCACCCTAGCCCAGGAAACAGAGAGACTCTGCCTCAAGAAAGAAAGAAAAAAAATCATGAGGACAGAGGCTTCGTGAATGGGATCAGGACCATATAAAAGGAGCTAGAGGAAACTAGCTTGGCCCATTTTCCCTCTTACTCTACTGCCATCTGAGCACACAGCAAGAAGGCCCTCACCAAAGAGCGAATGCTGGCTCCTCCATCTTATACTTTACAGCTTCCAGAACTACTAAGAAATAAATTTGTATGGTTCATAAATTACACAGTCTCAGGTATTTTAAGTTGTACAAATGGACTATGACAGAAGAATAAATTAAAAATATGAATATATATGTATCTAAATATACACATATTAAGATTTCCTTACTTGGTCCACTGAGAGAGCCTAGAAATAATGACACACCAGTTGTAATAAACACATCATGTACCCAGATCTTGATTTCCAAACACCGTTCCCCATTAACAGGAACAAGTCTCCTCCTTGTTCCTTGATTCAAGAGCTGGAATATACAAAATGAACCAAGAGGCCTTTTTGCAACAGAAAGTAAGTGATTAAACGATCATGGAGACACATTAAAAAGACAAAAAGCCAGTTTGAAAGTGTTTATACAGACCAATTCTGAAACAATTTGATGTCAAAGTAATCAGAGCAATGACTTACAGGCCACTAAATAAGAACATGTATGTGAATCATTCCAATGACTTGAATGAATAAATAAAAGGGAGGTGAAGGGAAACTTCTTTCTTACAGTAGAAAGCCAAATACTAACTACAGAAGGAAGTATGCAGTTAAAAAGTCTTCATTGGATGCTAAAACTACTGGGTGAAAAGTTTGGTGAGGAACAGGGTAGTTAGGCAATGTCAATACATATTAACTTCAAGGAGAAAAACAGTATTGTGGTAGTAAAGAAATACAGCAGATGTCACCTTAACCCACTGTGTGAAGTTATCACCAATACTGAAAGTGATAGCA
Source organism: Perodicticus potto (assembly GCA_963574655.1). NCBI lineage: Eukaryota > Metazoa > Chordata > Mammalia > Primates > Lorisidae > Perodicticus > Perodicticus potto. Next base: position 39,353 of record CAUYRH010097902.1, read on the forward strand.
GATGGCTCCTAATATAATGTACTGAGAAAAACAAAATCACCTTTTTGTCATCCCTGCATAAAATGTACAATCTGAATCCATCCAGGAGGAATCTTCAGACAAGCACAAAGTGAGGGACATTTGAGAAAATAACTGGTCTGTACTTTTCAAAAGCAACAATGTCAAGAATGGCAACGAGAGGTTAACAAACCAATCCAAATCAAGAGAGACTAAAGAAATATGGTGACTAAATTTAGGGTGATTCTCAATTACGTACTGCATAGGAAAAACAAAAGGGCAATAAAGGACATTACAGGGACAACTGTTGAAATTGCAATGTGAACTATGAATTAGATAACATTATACTAATTATTAAATTTCTTGACTAATAATTTTACCATGGTTCTGTAAAAGAATGTCCTGACTCTTAAGAAATATACATTCAAGGCTTAGTGCCTGTAGCTCAGTGGTTAAGGAGTTGGCCACATCACTGGGGCTGACAGGTTCGAACCCAGCCCCAGGCCTGCTAAAGAACAATGACAATTACAACAAGAAAATAGCCAGGCATTTTGGTGGGCGCCTGTAGTCCCAGCAACTTGGAGGCTGAGGCAAGAGAATCACTTAAGTCCAGGAGTTTGAGGTTGCTGTGAGCTGTGACACCATCGCACTCTACTGAGAACAACATAGTGAGACTCTGTCTCAAAAAAAATTTATGCATATATATGTATACATATACACACACACACATTCAAGTGTTCCTCAGACATATACAATTGAAACTCAAATGAATTAGAAAAAAATGCATCTATACAAGCAATAAAGCTAAGAGGGTAAAATACAATCAGTAAATCCTAGAAAAGGGAAAAGGATATGTGGTTAATTCCTCGGACTCTTCATATATTTCGTAAAGTATTAAAATCATATAAAAAATTACACATAAAGCAAAAGACATAATTAAAAAATAAAGAATGATTTTGAAAAACATGACAAAAAGGCACTACTCTTAATATATAAGGCAGGAACACCTCCAAAAGATCAATAGGAAAAGAACAACCAATTCACAAAAATTGACTTTTAAAGGAAAAACAAAAAGTCAACTTCACCAATAACTTAAACAGGCACAGAAAGACAAAATGAGATTTTTTTCCACCTATTAAGTCAGTAATTTTTTCAAAAAGCACCAACATTGGCAAGGATACACTAAAATGGCCACTCAACACCTTGCTAGGGGTAGTATTAATAAGAACTTTTCAGAAAAGCAGTTCAGCAATATGAATCAAGAGCCTTAAAAATATCTACACCGTTCTAGTTTATGATATCATCTGAAAGAAATAATCTAAACTGTCAATTAATATCTATGCCCAACAAAGTCCCAAAGCTGCAGATGCTGGTGTGGTTGTAGAGAGAAGAGAATACTTTCACAGTGTTGTTAGGACTTTATCTACCAAACCCAAACAATGTAGCCTAATCATTTGTACCCTTGTATTACTCTGAAATAAAGTAAGTAAATAAATAAACAAATAATAAACTCTATACACAAAGATATTCATCAAAGGATATTTATAGTAGAAAAATTATTCTTTTTATTAAATAATAAACACATAGATCCTGTATACATTAATGAATTTATGGGGTACAATGTGCTGATTTCATATAGAATTAGGAATGCTTACATCATCTAAAATGTTAAGCAATAGGGAAACAGCTAAATAAACCATTTAGGATACTATAACAAAATGCAACACACAATCATTAAAATTTATTAAAAATGGAAAATATTATACAATAAAGGTTGAAAGAATAAAGTTTACAAAAGTGAGCACACAGGATGAACTTATGTAAAAAACAATTCATAAAGCCTAGAAGTACTAAAAACAGCAACTGTTTGAAAAGAAATGTAATCAGGGAATATGAATACCTGTCCCGGTTTGCAGTTTATCTATGGGATCTCACGTGCCCTCCCCTCTGACCTCTGAGCTGCCTTTCCTTACATGGTGGTATCCTTCCCCATCTGCCTGCCTGGCATCCTCAGCACTCCCAGCATTTCTCTGAGTGTTTCTTGAGAGTATGGCACCATCCCTAGCTGCATTCAGTAAAGATTTGCAGCTTCATATTTACAAACTCTCCCACCCCATTTCATACATGTAAAAACAAAAGGACTACCTAGCTATTGAAGTCATCAGAAAATTGAAACCTATATTGACTATGAAAGTTCATCAAGAAACAGTTTCACTTTTCTTTTCTCTTTTCAAAAAAAAAGGCCGAGGAGAAAATATCCTAGAGCTTACTTTGTTTATAATCCCGGACGCCCAAGCCAGGCTTGAGACAATACAAGACAATATAAAGACACCACGTACCTGATTAGTGTTGTGCTAGGACCACCAGTGTAGTCATCAGCTTATTTTCATGTCAAAGAACAGTTAACACTCTAATCATTAGCTGCCACCTAAACACACGCCCATCTGTGTACTGCCGAGCCCAGCCACTATCCAGGGCCACACCTGCCTCTAGCTTTGCCCTATTCCCCACTGATTCCACCAGCCACTTGGCAACTTTCTGCCTAATTAGCCGAACAGAGCACAGTCAGGGGAGAGAGGGTTGTGAGCAAGACTGGGGACATGGAGAAGCCAGACAGGAGGAGGACGACCTTAACTGTGGCAGAGAGGCAGCTGAGAGGCTCCAGGAGTCAGTGCTTCTCCACAGGGGCAATTTCATACCCCAGGGGACTTCCGGCAGTGTCTTAGAGATATATGTAGTTGCCACAACTGTAAAAATGCTATTGGCATCCGGTAGAAAGAGGCAAGAGATGCTGCTAACCATCCTGCAATGCACAGGACAGTCTCCCACAACAGAGAATTATCCAAACATAAATGTCAGTAGAGCTTTGCTTGAGAAACTCTGCCACAAATTGATGTATCCACTAGTACAGTAGAGTCTTAGGCACTAATCTCAATTTAGCATGAACAAGACACCCAGTGGGTAAAAGAGACCTGAGGTGGGTTGGGAAATATAAACACACACACACACAACCATCTCAATCAGATACTAAGGTGAGAGAATTACTCCTTTGGTGACCAAAATTCTACCTTGGGAATTGGGAACAAGAGCATTACAATTTAATAAAAGTTGTAAGAATGCCTTTTTCCCCAAGGGCTTGCTCCCCTACATACCTTGTATGTCTTCAAAAAAATGCTTCACAGCAGCAACTGTAAGAAGATAATACTATCAAAAGTGCTCAGAATGGTAACATCCCCAGAGAAGTTGGCAAGGCATCCACATGGCCAATGATAAATTTAGCTGTGTACCTCAAAAGGACCTATGAACCCAAACTCAAAAATTACTAGCTTAGCTTAAGAGAGAAGTGGCAAGCATTCAAAGATCACTCAAGAAGAAAAGTGCTGCTTCCTCAGATGAATCATCAAAGACTACAAAAGATTTAGAGAGGAGCAACATTTTCAAAATTGAGAACGAACAGTACTTAACTTAAATTTCAAAAAACTGCACATAGAAAAACTTAATACAGTATATGAGTCATCATTATAATTCAGTTAAGATCATGACCACTAAGTCATACCAAAATAGGCTTTTCTTGATTATTTTAACACCTTTCTCATACTGTGATTACCGTGATTTCTACACATAGAAAGCCAGGTTAAAGAAATCATCTTTTATCCTTTCAGTGTTAGGGAGGACCACACTTTCAGGTGTCCCATTTCAATGTGGGATGGGAAGAACTGTGTCCATTACTCTGAATCAAGAGCACCTCCCTTCCAACTAGAGGTGTTAGTTTTGACTCACATGAAACAACCCTAATTATTCTCCATATACCAGCCCTTAGGTTTGGGAAGCTGCCTGCCCCCCGCAAAAAATGATTCAATGTAAGACCAAAAAAACAGACTGCCAGAACTAAAAGGAATCTTAGAGATCAACCAGTTCAAACCCAGTCCTATTTTTATAAATGAGTAAACAAGGCAGAGAGGTGTAGCAAGGCTGCTGGCCAGAAGTCAAGCAACTGGCTACTCCGGAAAGTCAGGTAGAACTCAAGTTTACTAACACTTTTGACCTCAGAATTATACCAAGTTGTATAATGGGATGCTGGGTGACAGAATTGACACTTTTTGTTATATAAGATAGAAAATGTTCCCAGTTTTGACAAGTTTAAAAAAAAAATCTCACATTGTAAAAAACCACATGTCTGTAAGTAAGTACTTCTGATTGTAATAAAAATCAAACCTAAATACCAACAGCAGTTATGTGCTCAGGGCCCTTCTCTAAGTGTCTGACACACAAAACTCCTTTATTTATGAAACAGTGTAAATGTCATCATCCACCACTATATGGATGAAACAGCCCAGGTCCAAGGTCATGTGGCAAACTGTGAAGCTAGTTCCAGAGCCCGTATTGTTACAGAGGAAATGACCTGAAAAAAAAATGTTCCCCACTCTTTCTGGGAACTCAAACCTGCATTCTCACCTCAGGCCAGTAGTCAGGAGAGGTAGGGGAATGTCTTTTGTTCTTTGTGCCACAGAGATAGCTCAATGGAATCATCTGGGCAGAGGCTACAAAATTGTCTTAGCCCAAAATGAGATTATGGGACTAATCAGAACCTTTAAAAGTTCTGTACTACTCCTCAGAAGCAGGAATTCAGACTTTGAGACAATGGGCTGTAATTTTCCTCCTTTGATGGCAAAGTAATAAATTTCTCTTTCCTTCTCTTCAATCACTTGTCCACATTTTTCTGATGTGACCTCATGGACAAGTGCTGGGCTTTCAGTAACAATACCCTAACCATTATGCAACCTGGTTAGAATATTCCTAACATTATCACAAGTGAATTAACAAAGTTAGGACTTGTAGTAACTCTTTTAAAATGTTGATGGTTGGATAAAACCTAATATAAAAGCTATCCTTCCTGAGAATATTTCTAAATTATTTTTTAACAAATCAAGATAAATTTAAAGGTTTAATAGCATGTAGTCTCTGGCATAAAACTTAAGTTTATTTTAACTTGAAAAGCAAGTATTTGGGGTGGCACCTGTGGCTCAGTGGGTAGGGCGCCAGCCCCATATACTGAGGGTGGCAGGTTCAAACCCGGCCCCCAGCCAAACTGCAACAAAAAATAGCTGGGCATTGTGGTGGGAGGCTGTAGTCCCAGCTACTCGGGAGGCTGAGGCAAGAGAATCACCTAAGCCCAGGAGTTGGAGATTGCTGTGAGCTCTGACGCCATGGCACTCTACTGAGGACAATAAAGTGAGACTTTGTCTTAAAAAACAGAAAGAAAGAAAAGCAAGTTGTTATATCAACTTCTACATCAACTACCCTTACGAATTCATCTAAAAGCAAACTAACCCTTCTGGGACTAACACAGAAGGAACTCATCTACTGTGTAGAGCTTTTGGAGAAACCTTAGCTAAGTAGAGCATCATGTTCTCAATCACTTGCCAGGGGTTCTTCCATGTAAGTCAGGCCCTGTGCTTTGACTTGGAGGTGATGACTGGATTAAACTCTAGGGCTGCCTCCCTTGGATTGGGGAGTTAGTGTACACTGTGTGTGGGAAGAAAAATAAAAGAGTGTGGGGACCAGAATGGCCAGCCGAAGCAGAGTCAATGTTGTTAATTCACTACAAAGTTTCCTGCTCCTGGGCAACCCACATGACATTTTCAGGACTTCTTTGCAATTACATTAGGAGTCATATGACTGAATCCTAGCCAATATAATATGGAGAGAGTAACATCAGCCACTTCCAGGCCTGGCCATTAAAAACATTTGTAGAGATCTTCCAGCTCTCCACTGCCAGCTTGGAGACCAGATAGCATAGCTACACAGGGAGGAGTTATATCCAATTGTATTAGACTGTGCATGACAGAAATATTTTGTTGTTGCTGTTGTTGTTATTATAGCACAGCATAGCCCAGTGCTTTTCAAAAATTTGGGTGATACAAACCATCTTGTTTTATTCCATAGGTCTGGGATAAGGCCTGAGAGTCTACAGTTCTCACAAGCACTGAGATGATTCAAATGTGGCTTGCTTGTGGAATACATTTTGAGGAGCAAGAACCTAAATTATCATGACTAACAACACACAGTGGGAGAACATTCCAGATTCTCTGGAGGAACTGGCCCAAAGAAAAGGCCTCCTACACACTGCCACATGGGAGCAGGGATAATCTCCAAACAAAAAAATTCTCTTCCTTTAACTTCTCTGGAATAAAATTTGAAAGGATTCAAACCCTGAACATACATAGAGCAGCAAATTGCAGTTCAGATTAAAACAGGATGATGGAAGGCCCCAGAAGGAATGACCTCCCTGCTGGGATGGGGAGCCAGTGACCTTAAGGTCTTTAAGTTGCAGCCTGCTGACTGCACCCAAATTTTACAGAAAAAAAGGATAGACTAGTTTTAAAAATAAAATAATAAAATATGAACAAAAATGCATTAATAAAAATAAAAGGATTTATTAAAATAGAAGGCTACCAATCTCTTATCCTTGAATGATACGATAGACCACCCGGTAAAAATTAAAAATTTGTACATAAAAAGTTATGCAGGTAAGAAAATTAGGCAATTTAACTTTAAAAAGATAACATAATAAAGGAAATGTAGTCACAGACTATTACTTGGCTCTACAGATGAACGGATAATCACTGAATAAATAATGATTATTGATTTCACTAAAAATAGGGATATAATCATAATTGCAAAGTGGAGAAAGGGTAAATGAGGAGTTTAAAAGCCCAAACCCTCAGCTATGAGAATAAGAAGGCAATTCATTAAATCTAAAGCTGATAAATCAACAATAATGATATAAACATTATGTTTAGAAATATGAAAGTAGGGTGGCGCATGTGGCTCAAAGGAGTAGGGCGCCGCCCCAATATGCTGGAGGTGGTGAGTTCAAAAAACTGCAAAAAAAAAAAAAAAAAGAAAGAAAGAAAGAAAGAAATATGAAAGTAATTACTATGAGAGAGAACACTGACTGTTTTTTATTGCACACCTTCATGTTTGCTATTTTTAAACAATGTCCGAGTATAATTACGTAAAAGTTTAAACATTAGTTTTAAGATGTAAAAAAATAAAAGACATTGGTCTTTACCTAACAAATGCAATCAGTATAACCTGGTTTCTTGTACCCTCAATGAATCCCCAACAATAAATTAAAAAAATAAATAAATAAATAAAAGACATTGGTAATACATAATGTGGGCAAGGCAACGGGAGGAGAGGGCATCACAACATTATTAGGTGGAATACAGATTCCAATAAAAATGAGATACCAATTGTCACTACTCAATTGAAATCCCCTTTGGCCAGGCAACTGCACTTCTAGGGGTCTATACTGTAACAACGCTCCCATGAACATTCAAAGACACACATACAAGAATGGTCACTGCACCACTGTTGTAAGAGACAAAAATCAGAGCACACTAAAAATCTCCCCCACTAAAGGGGAAGAGTGGAGTGAGTTACGAATATATATACCCATATACAAGGAATAGTATCAAAGTTTAAAGATGACACAAGGTTTAAGAAACACAAAATAAAATCATTTTGATTATTTTCTTGAAATAACTACCACAACATTCGATGTGCTTCTGCAATCTTATAAACCATTTCTGAAAACACTCTTTCCACTCACTTTTTTCAAATGCTGTAAGCTTTTTTTTTTCTAGGAATACATGAAAAATTTTATTTTAGAAACAAAAACTAATTTATTCATATTATTAGATATATCATAATATAAATCATGCTGTAGGCTTTCTTTTTTTTTGTTGTTTTTGTTTGTTTGATTTTGAGACAGTCTCACTTTGTCACCCTCAGTAGAGTGTCTTGGCACCATAGCTCACAGCTACCTCAAACTTTTGGGCTCAGGCGGCGCTTGTGGCTCATCGAGTAGGGCGCCGGCCCCATATACCGAAGGTGGCAGGTTCAATCCCAGCCTCAGCCGAACTGCAAAACAGAAAAATAGCCAGGCGTTGTGGTGGGCCTGTAGTCCCAGCTTCTCAGGAGGCTGAGGCAAGAGAATCGCCTAAGCCCAGGAGTTGGAGGTTGCTGTGAGCTGTGTGATGCCACGGCACACTACCAAGAGTGATAAAGTGAGACTCTGTCTGTACAAAAAAAAAAAAAGTATCAAAAAAAAAAAAAAACTTTTGGGCTCAAGCGATTCTCTTGCCTCGGCCTCCCTGGGGCACGAGGAGTGGCTGGGACTACAGGCGCCCACCACAATGCCTGGCTATTTTTTTTAGAGGCGAGGTCTCACTTTGGCTCAGGCTGGTCTCAAAACTGGGAGCTCAGGCAAACCACCTGCCTCGGCCCCCCAGAGTACTAGGATTACAGGCATGAGCCACCACACCCAGGCTGTAAGCTCAATGTTATAGGCTTCTTCAGGGCTGAAGAAGCTTCTTCCACACATGTGAGTTATTACTGCAGGGAAAAGGAAATAACCACATAGAGCCAGGTCAAGCCTGTACAGTGGATGAATCATTAAGTCTAACCTCTGTGGATTACAGGAACTGAATGGTGATGTTGCCTGTGGGGGTGGATGCATTGTCATGGTGCAAGACGGTCCCCCACAGTCCTGTCCTTTGCAGCCATTCTAAAAGCTTCCCAAAGATTTTTGTTAAGCATACTATTGTGTACCACTGATCAGTAACAGTCATTTCTTCCTCCAAAGGTCAGCTGCAACATGATCGCTTCTGGAGAAGAAATCGGCTACCATTTTCTTTCCCGCACTTCAGGTCTGTTTCACTTTTGTTGGTGGATTTCCATCAGGGAAAAAAAAATCCACCCTGTTGACTATTGCTTATTCTCTGGATCAAACTGGTAAATCCAGGTTTCATCACCAGTAACAATGTCGAACATGCACTAGACTTGCCTCTGTCAAATCCACCAACATTTTTTCACACCATCATGCCATTCAACACAGATGCACTTTTTTGCTCCTCTGTCAAAGTGTGAGGCACCCATCAGGATGAAACTTTCCTGGCTCTAAGATAATTAAGCAGAATTTTGGACATTGCTCACAATTCAATCTGTAGTGCAACTTCAATGTCCTTAAGTTTTACTCCTTGTTTTCCCATCTTTTCTGATTCACCTATGCAAGTTTCAACTTGCTCCACTGAAGGGTGAAGCTGGGAGGGCTTCCTTTATTTCAGCCCCCACGGCACTCGGTGGGCATTAGCTATGCAGTCAGGAAGAGAGCACTTCGGAGAGATGATTTTCTATGATTCTAAAAGTGGATTAAAGGAGTCTCAAAGCCTTAAGCATTTCTAATGAGCTTTCAGGGACCTTTCTAAAGAGGTTTCGAGGACCTTACTCTTTCTCTTGTGCCAATTTCTCAGTGGTTTCAAGAATTTAGAAGAGGCCAAACCTCACTGAAAATTAAGGAGATGAATGCGTGTCCAGCAACCACAGAAACTGAGGGAAAAAAACATTGCTGCTGTGGAAAAACATGTTTCACGGAAAGGACAGCACTGTTGACTATATTTCTTGGCCCATAACACAGTCTGTCTCAAAACTTTCATAGTGACCTTCATATTCTTAATTATTTATTGATTGCTAGGCTCTAGGCATAGTATAGTAAACAAAATTCAGCCTGAAAAGGAATACTACGTAATTATTAAAAATGATGTATGTCTTAATGTATTGATCTGGGTGAAAAAGAGTATTTCAAATATATATGTAATATGATCTCACTTTCATTAAAATACTTAATGAAACTAGATATAAGACTTTTTCTTTATGCACTTACAGTGTTGAATCTTTTTAACATCACTTGTATAGTTCTTTTAAACATCTGCTCGTGAGATTGATAAAAGCAGTACCAAGAGAAAGCAGAGAAGAATGAAGGAAAGAATCTACTTTTATAAAAGAAGTTTTTCTGTAAAACAGAAGATGCAGATGATTTTCATTCTAGACTTTACCAATATACATGCAATTCACTTTTAGGCATATACCCTCAAGAAATTCTCTCATGGCTTGGTGCCCATAGCACAGTGGTTACGATGCCAGCCACATATACCAAGGCTGATGGGTTCAAAGCCGGCCTGAGCCAGCTAAACAACAATGACAACCGCAATTAAAAAACAATAGCCAGGCGCTGAAGCAGGTGCCTATAGTCCCAGTTACTTGGGAGGCAAGAGAATCACTTAAGCCCAAGAGTTTGAGGTTGCTGTGAGCTGTGACACCATGGCACTCTACCCAGGGCAATATAGTGAAACTCTATCCAAAAGAAAAAAAAAAAGAAAAAGGAAGAAAAGAAAAGAAACTCTCTCACACGTTCCTAAGAAGACCCAAGTAAGAAATAATTGGTTGGGTGTGTTGGCTTGCACCTATAATCTCAGAACATTGAGAGGCCAAGCTGAGAGGATCACTTGAGGCCAGGCATTCGAGAACAGCCTGGGCAAGAAAGCAAGACTCTGTCTCTTAAAAAAATAAATAAATAAAGGGGGCTTGGCACCTGTGGCTCAATGGGCTAAGGCGCCAGCCACGTACACCTGAGCTGGCGGGTTCTAATCCCACCCGGGGTCCGCCAAACAACAATGACGGCTGCAACCAAAACACGGCCGGGCGTTGTGGAGGGCGCCTGTAGTCCCAGCTACTTGGGAGGCAGAGGCAAGAGACTCGCCTGAGCCCAGGAATTGGAGGTTGCTGTGAGCTGTGATGCCACAGCAGCCTGTCAAGGGTGACAGCTTGAGGCTCTGTCTCAAAAAAAAAGGTTGGGTGCGGTGGTGCACACCTCTCTCAGTTACTGGGAAAGCTGAGGCAGGAAGGTCACTTTAGCCCAGGAATTCAAGGTTGTGGTAAGCAGTTACAATGAGCTATGCTCATGCTACTGCACTTTTGCTTAGGTGACAAGAAAACTCTGTCTCTAAAATTAAAAAAAAAAAAAAAAAAAAAGAATCTCAATTTCCATCAATAAAGGAATGAACCAATTCTGATCTACTCATATAATAAAATACCAAATCATAGTTATTAAAACTCAAAGATAAACCACAAAAGCAGAATTCTGAAAGAAAATCTCATATTAGAAAATACATACAGGCTCAGCACCTGTAGCTCAAGCGGGTAAAGCGCCACATACACCAGAGCTAGTGGGTTCGAATTCAGCCTGGGCCTGCCAAACAACAATGACAACTAAAACCAGATGATGAGGCAAGAGAATCGCTTAAGCCCAAGAGTTTGAGGTTGCTGTGGGCTGTGACACCATGCCACTCTACTACCCAGGGCGACAGTTGAGGCTCCGTCTCACAAAAAAAAAAAAAAAAAGAAAGAAAGAAAGAAAGAAAAGAAAACACATACAGTGTAAAGTTTTTAAAAAGCAACAGAATAAAACTACCTACCACTTGTGTATAAATATGGACCCATAAATAGATTAAAAACACCATGAGATAACAAGCTGTGGTATATGTACTCTATGGAATACTATTCAGCTATTAAAAAAAATGGAGACTTTACAGCCTTTGTATTAACCTGGATGGAAGTGGAACACATAATTCTTAGTAAAGCATCACAAGAATGGAGAAGCATCAATCCCATGTACTCTATTTTGATATGAGGACAATTAACAACAATTAATGACATGGTGGGAGTGGGAGAAGGAGAGAGCAGAGAGAAAGAATGAGGGAGGGGTGGGGAAAGGAAGAGCAGAGAGAAGGAAGGAGCAAGGGGGTTGGGGTCTTGGTGTGTGCCACACCTTTTGGGGGCAAAACACAATTGTAAGAGGGACTTTACCTAACAAATGCAATCAGTGTAACCTGGTTTCTTATACCCTCAATGAATCCCCAACAATTAAAAAAAAAAAAAAACCACCATGAGATAACCACTCACAGTGACACCTTCTTCACAGATGATTGAAAGCTTAAATATCTGACAATATTAAGTGATAATATCAACGACGTGAAAAAAGAACTCTAACATACTAGTAGTGTAAATACTACAAAAAAAATAAAAAAAATAATTTATATTATATCATGTGGTAGACAGAAATCTACAGATCTTCCCTCCAAGATTCCTGCCTCGGTTATTCAATCAAACACTATTCTGCTACAGCTGTGAAGGACAACTGTGAGGCTCAAGTAGGAAGACACACCTAGATTATCCAGGTAGGCCCAATCCAATCACAGGAACCCTTAAAAGCAGAGAACTGCCTCCAGTGAGAAAAGAGATGAGGCAGAAGGGGAGGTCAAAGAGAGACAAAGCATGAGAGAGACTCAACCTCTGATTGCAGGTTTGAAGGTGAAGGAAGAAGAAGTCACAGGTAAGAAATGTGAGTGTCCACTAGAAGCTGAAAATGACCACCGGCTGACATCCAGCTAGGAAATATGGACATCTGTCCTACAACCACACAAAATGAATTCTGCCAACAACTGAAATAAATATGGGAGTGAATTTATCCCCAAAGCTTCCAGAAAATACAGTCCTACCAGCAATTTGATTTCAGCCTCATAAGACCCAGAACAGATATCCCAGCCATGCCTATTGCACTTCTGACCTATAAAACCACGAAATAATAAATTTGTGCTTGTGGGGCGGTGCCTGTGGCTCAGTGAGTAGGGCACTAGCCCCATGTATGGAGGGTGATGGATTCGAACCCAGCCCTGGCCAAATTGCAACAAAGAAATAGCCAGGCAGGCAACGCCTATGGCTCAGTGAGTAGGGTGCCAGCCCCATATACCGAGGGTGGTGGGTTCAAACCCAGCCCTGGCCAAACTGCAACAAAAAAAATAGCCAGGCATTGTGGCTGGTGCTTGTAGTCCCATTTACTTGAGAGGCTGAGAAAAGAGAATCGCCTAAGCCCAGGAACTGGAGGTTGCTGTGAGCTGTGAAGCCATGAGCTGTGAAGCCATGGCACTCTACCAAGGGCAACAAAGTGAGACCTTGTCTCTAAAACAAACAAACAAACAAACAAACAAACAAACAAAACATAGCCAGGCATTGTGGTAGGTGCCTGTAGTCCCAACTACTTGGGAGGCTAAGGCATGAAAATCACCTAAGCCCAAGAGCTGGAGGTTGCTGTGAGCTGTGATGCCACAGCACTCTATCGAGGGTGACAAAGTGAAACTCTGTCTCTAAAAATAATTTAACAAATAAATAAATAAATTTGTGCTTGTATAAGCCTGTACCTTTATGGTATCATACTTCAGGAAAAGTTGAAGGAATGTATCAATGTACAACCCAGCAGCTGTACACCTGACTACACACAGAGAAACTCTTGCCTGTGTGCCACAAGACTCTAAAATGTTCACATTACCACTGCTTGTAACAGGAAAAAAAAAATGACAACCCAGTCATTTATCAACAGTACAAAGTACAAGCATAATGTGATACAATAAAGCAATGAAACACTAACAAACTATAGCCACACACTAAAACATTCAGAATCTCAAGTCTCATTTGGAATAAAAAAGCATGTGAAAGTAGTGAACACATAGTACAATTCTACTTATAAAGTTCAATAGTACCCAGAGCAAACGGCATAGTTTAGAAATACAATTATGGAAAAACTATAAAGAAAAGCAAGGAAATAAACACAAAATTTAAGGTACAGTTATATCTGTGGAGACCTAAGGGGTTTGGTAGGGTCAGGGAGTGGCACCAAGGGCACCAAATGTTCCTACCTGGTGATTTCAGGATAAATGTACTTTAGTTCCTTTCTCAATATTTAAAAAAATGAAAATACTCTATCTAAATTACCAAACTTCTATGTAACCAAAAAAGAGGAACGTTTTTCTTTTTTCTCGCCAAGACACATCCACTAAAAAGAACAATTCAAATAATATAAAAAGTCCAATCATTTTCTTTTTTTGGTTTTTTTTAAGAGTGAGAGTCTCACTCTGTTACCCAGGTTGGGGTGCAGTGATGTAATCACTGCTCACTGTAACTTTTTATTTTTTATAGACAGAGTCTCACTTTGTCACCCTCAGTAGAGTGCAGTGGCGTCACAGCTCACAGCAACCGCCAGCTCTTAGTCTTAGGCGATTCTCTTGCCTCAGCCTCCCGAGTAGCTGGGACTACAGGCTCCCGCCACAATGCCCAGCTATATTCTGTTGCAATTTGGCCAGAGCTGGGTTTGAACCCACCACCCTCAGTATATGGGGCCAGTGCCCTACTCACTAAGCCACAGGCACCACCTCTCACTGTAACTTTAAACTAAAGGGTTCATGTGATCCTCTTGCCTCAGCCTCCCGAACAGCTGGGACTACAGATGTGAACCACTACACATGGCTAATTTCTTAATTTTGGGGGAGGGTCTCACTATGTTGCCCAGGCTGATCTCAAACTTCCTGGACTCAAGTGATCCTCCTGTGTTGGCCTCCCCAAATGCTGGGATTACAGACATGAGCCACAATGCCCAGCCCTGATCATTTTTTAATCACCTAGAATCCTACCATCTAAACATAATGTGTAATGTTTTGCCGAAAATCCTCCCAGGCATTTCCTGTATGTATATACATACACTTTTAAATATTTTACATAAAATCCCTATATATACATATGTATATGTTCACTCTATAAATACTTTTAAGACCTCTGTTTCATAAAAGTAGGCTGCTCCGAGATATAATTTACATAAGATAAATGTACCCACTTTAAGTATAATGTTCAGTAAGTTTTGAGAAAAGCACAGGTAACATAACTGACATCCAATCAATATATACATTCCCGTCACTGCAGAAAGTTCCCTCTTGTTCCTCTGCAGTCAATCCCTCCCGTCCCACCTACAAGCTCAAACCACCACTAATTTGCCTCCTTTGATAACGTTTTGCTAGTTCTAGAATTACATGTGAATTATATCATATAGAACACATTCTTTGTCTGGCTTCTTTTGCTCAGCATAATGTTTTGTGACTTTATGCTGCAATATATCCATAGTTCATTCCTTTTTACTGCTGAGCAGTATTCCATTGTAGATTTGCAGACAAGACAGGCTGTTTTCAGTTTTGAGCTCTGAGTATTGGAACACATGTCATTTGTGAACTTAAATTTTTATTTTATACTGGAGTAGAATTACTGAGTCATACAGTAAGTGTACGTTTAATAGGAAGTTGCCAAACTATTTTCCGAAGTGCCTTATACACTCCTACCAGCCATTTGAGTAAATTCTAGTTGCTCTACATTTTCGCCAACATTTGATATTGTCAGTTTTTCTCATTTTAATCATTCTTTCAGGCAAATGTTTATAATTATAATTTTGATTCACATTTCTATAATGACTAAATATGTTGAGACTTTTTAATGAGCCCATTGTAAATTCAAATATCTTCTTTTGTGAAGCTGCTATCCCAATTTTTTATCAATTTTCCAATTGGGTTGTTTTTAAATTATTACAGTAAAATCTCGGTAAGTTGACCATCCCAGTGACTGTAACAAACTAGTCAACATATGAAGGTGGTCAACATAAGGAACTAAGCCTATTGTACTGTTACAGATATGTGGTGTATGTCTGGTCTATGAAAATTAGATCAACTTAAGGAAGTGGTCAGTGCAGGGATGTGGCCAACTATCGAGGTTCTATTGTATTTTGGGGAAGGATCTCATTCGGTCGCCCAGAATGGAGTGCAGTGGCCTCATCATAGCTCACTACAACTCCTGAGCTCAAGCAATCCTCCCACCTCAGCTTACCACCAACACATGCCACCACGCTTGGGTAATGTTTCTGTTTTGTAGAGACGAGGTCTTGCTCTTGCTTGGGCTGAGTTTGTCTTATTATTGATTTATTTAAGCTATTTACATATACTAGATAAAAGTCCATTGTCAGATATGTGAATTGCAAATATTTGCTCCCACTCTGTAGTATACTGCTTCTTTTCCTTAACAATGTCTCTTAAAGTGTAGACCTTTTAATTTTTATTAAGTCCAATTTAACATTTTTAAAAATTATGCTTTTTGTGTCTCCTTCCAATTGGAAACGAAACCTGGATGTCTGCTCTCATCATTTCTGTAATAATTGGAATTGCACTCCTTGCCAGTATAATAAAGCAAGAAAAAAAAAAAATAGAAGGCGTACTGACTGGAAAGGCAGTAAAGAAGTAAAATAAGTAAGGAAGTAAAACTTTATTCAATGACTGTATGTGCAGAAAATCCTACAAAATTAATCAAAAGACTATAAGAACTAATTTAATTTAGAAAGGCTACAAGAATCAAGGGTACTATGTGACTACAGATGCTGAAAAAAGAAAAAATGATTTAAAAAAATACAAAGGCAATATGCAAAAATCAACTATGTTTTTACATATTAGCAATGACTATTTAGAAAATAATTTCTTAATATTCTTTTTATAACAGCATCAAAAACATAAAATAGTAAAGCATACTTTTAACAAAATGTGCATAGGACCTGTACACTGCAAAACTAAAAAAGATGTTGCAAGAAATTTTAAAACTATGTAAACAGAAAGATATACATGCTCAAGGCAACCCTAGCTGAAATTCCAAGAAGTTTTTTTTTTATTATTTAAGACCTTTATTAACAGGTGCTTGCAGTTTATTCATTTTTTTGAAAAAATCAAGTTGTAAACTTTTATTACAAATTAAAAATGAAGTTCTTAAAAATCTCAACTTGACCAGATATGAAGCAATTTGAAAACCTTTAAAGGCGTATTGAAAAACACCAGGTTTTTTAAAAAAACATGTTTTTTGTTACAAAAAAAAAAAAATCTTCAGGTAAAAGTAATAAAAAACCCAGGCTTGGCACCCATGCTCAGTGGTTAGGGCGCCAGCCACATACACCAGGGCTGGCAGGTTCGAACCCGGCCAGGGCCTGCTAAAGACAAAAATGATAACTACAACAAGAAAATAGCCAGGCATTGTGCTGGGAGCCTGTAGTCCCAGCTACTTGGGAGCTGAGGCAAGAGAATCACTTAAGCCCAAGAGTTGGAGGTTGGTATGAGCTGTGATGCTACCACACTCTACCGAGGGTGACATAGTGACACTCTGTCTCAAAAAAATAATAAAATAAACTAAAAATAAAAAGTAAAAACCCCATCCTGCATAGATAATGCAGATTGTTCTCATTACCTGGTCAACAGGCAAAAAGTAAGCACTTAAGGTCTTCAGCTCTAATCTTTTGTTCATTTCTTATTGCTGGAATTTCATATTCATTTCTTCTTGTTGGATGACTAAACCAGACGATGGTAGAGATGGTAAGCGGCATTTACCCAGTCCCACCCAGCTCAGCCGCAGGAGCCCACAAATTCTCAGCTGGTGGATGGGCTACTTTTGTCACTTTGCCATCTTGTGGTTTAGGGTTTTCGGGGGTCTGCGTAGGTAATTGAAGTCGGGACGGTACCAACTTTGAGGCCACTGCTGACCTTGGGTCTCATCTTCTAGATTTTCTTTATCCTCCTCATTGCCATCCTCTCTGGGCTGTCTTTGGCAAGGAGAGCCCCAACGGAATTGTGATCTATAACCACAATATATATATATATTCTGTCTTGCTGGTCTACCCTGTTCTCCTGCACCCTGGTTGTCAGCACCCTCCATCACTTTTCCCTGCACAGGAGGGTTGGAACACTGTGGTCGCTGCCCATAGGGTCTCCACATGTAGTAAGGTGGGAACCTTCACCTGCCGTAGGGCTTACGGAAGGTTGTTGGGCCTGGGCCTTCAGGAGCACTCTCCAATCCCATGTTCTTTTCCCTGCTCTTGCTATTCAGGTAATTCTGCTGGTAATTGTGTGGAGGATCCCTGCCACATGGATAGCACCTATAATGGTTACAGTCTGCTGCCTATTTACTGCCTTCAATTGGAATTCCATCAGGGCCTGCAACATTTGCTGCCTCCACACCCTTTACTCCCTCAACAACATCAAACTCCACAGTCTCTCCATCTCCTACACTGCGAAGGAACTTCCTGGGGTTATTCTTCTTTATGGCAGTCTGGTGTACAAATACATCTTCCTTGGTGTCATTCCTGTTGATGAAACCATATCCGTTTCTTACACTGAACCATTTTACAGTTCCCAAATACCTTCGTGGTGATGACCTCATCCCCACAGGCAGGCGCCACTGATGTGAGGCCTCCTGGGCCGCAACTCCCTGGGACACTGCCCGTGATGCCGTGCTTGATGTTGGCAGCACTGAGGGCGGGGATGGCGGGCGGCTGCTCATGGTTGCATGATGTGACTGGAGCCGGCTGCAGCAGCTGTGGCTCCTCCTGATATGTGATGGTAACAAGGCTGGCAGCGGTGGGGCTGCTCAAGGCTCTGTGGGGTCTGCTCTCACTCCCACTCCCAATCAACTCCAAGAAGTTTTTTTAAAAGTAATTTCTTTTTTTTTTTTTTGCATTTTTGGCTGGGGCTGGGCTTGAACCCGCCACTCCCCATATACGGGGCCAGAGCCCTACTCCTTGAGCCACAGGCCCCGCCCTCCAAGTTTTTTTTATGTGACACAGACAAGCTGATTTTAAATATTTATGAAAATACGAATAACTCAGAACACCCAGAATAATTCTGAAAATAAAGGACAAAGTTGGAGGATTTATATGAATCCATTTCAAACCTTAAAGTTACACTAAACCTTACATTAAAGATAATATAGTACTAACATAAGAACAGATGTACAAGACACCAGAAGACTCTAGAAATAAACCCACATATATATCATCAAGTTGATTTTTCAACAAAAATGCCAAGGTAGGGCAGCGCCTGTGGCTCAAAGGAGTAGGGCACAGGCCCCATATACTGGAGGTGGTCGGTTCAAACCCGGTCCTGGCCAAAAACTGAAAAAAAAAAAAAAAAAGCCAAGGTAATTCAATGGGCAAAGGATAAGAAATTCAACAGGGAAAGGATGATATTTTCCATAAATCATACCAAAATCACTCTGTATCCACAAAGGAAAATAATGAACTTATACCCATACCTCACACTATATACCTTATATTTTGAAATTGATTATGGACCTATAAATCTTGTAAATAAAACACAAGAAAATTTCTATAGCCTTCTTTTTTCATATAGTATTTCAGAAACAAAAATAGAATCCTCAAAAATTTCTGAATCATGCCTTTCTTTTATTAAATCAGATTTCAAAACTCATTCTTCCTTACCCATATAGTCCTACAATATTTCTTCTACTGAAGAACAGAAATATTCAAAGAGAAAGAACAAAAATCTTTTTAACCTCCTTTCATTTTGCTCATTATTATAAGCACAGTTTGATTACTAAGAAACTGTAGTTTTGCCTCAATAATTATTTTCTGAGCACCTTCCACTGAGGTCATAAATAACCACTCATAATTTTTTAATATAAAACAAATTCCAGAGGATAATAGCAATATGTGAAATTGTTCTGTACTGCTACAAGGTCTGGAAATGGCCTGTTCTGGTTGATAAAGATTCGTAATGCATTATACAGAGATCAGAGATTTTTTTAAATAAAACAAATCTGAACTATTTTAAACATAATTTCCCCCAAATAATTTACAGCCTACTTCAAGAAATATATCATTGCCTGTTAGTCGAATTATGGTTAATAAAAATAATGAATAAGAGGGTCAATTATAATTTGTTAACCACCATGGTTTTCCAGAACATCACAATTAAAAATAACACATACTGCAATGTTGCTGAGTTATTTATTACTGCATAACAGATTACCCCAAAACTCAGGGGTTTAAAACAACAAGTATTTATTATCTCATAGATACTATGGGTCAGGAATCTAGGCACAGCTTGGCTGAGTTATTCTGGCACAAGGTCTATCAGGAAGTTCCAATCAAGCTGCTGGACAAGCTGTGGGATCCTCTGAAGGCTAGACTGTGTGCAGGTAATGTGCTTCTGAAATCACTCACATGGGCTGTGGGCAAGTCTCAGTTCCTACCACATGGGCCTCTCTAGGCACCTCACAGCATGGCATCATTTTTTGAAAATTTTTCTTCCTTCCACCAATGGCTTTCAGGTGTGGAATTCACTGGTTTTTAGCATAGTCACAGAGTTATGCAACCATCACCACAATTTCAAAATGCCTTCATCACCCCCAAAAATAACCCCAGGACTCATAAGCAGTCAAACCCTCATTTCCACCCACTAACAGCACCTCTAGGCAATCACAATCATCTATTATACAATCTAATTGTATTTGTCTATTCTGGATACTTCACATAAATGTAATAGTACAGTATATGGCCTTTTGAGACTTTTGTCACTTGGCATAAGTTTTTGTTTTGTTTTGTTTTTTGAGACACAGCCTCAAGCTGTTACCCTGGATAGAGTGCTGTGGCATCACAGCTCACAGCAACCTCCAATTCCTGGGCTCAAGCGAGTCTCTTGCCTCCGCCTCCCAAGTAGCTAGGACTACAGGCATCCGCCACAATGCCCAGTCATTTTTTGGTTGCAGCCGTCATTGTTGTTTGGCGGGCCGGGCTGGATTCGAACCCACCAGCTCAGGTGTACGTGGCTGGCGCCTTAGCCCGTTAAGCCACAGGCGCCGAGCTTGTTTTTTTGGGGGGGGATACAGTCTTACTCTGTCACACGTGGTAGAGTGCCGTGGCGTCACAGCTCAGAGCAACCTCCAACTCATGGGCTTAAGCAATTCTCTTGCCTCAGCCTTCTGAGTAGCTGGGACTATAGGCGCCCACCACAACACCTGGCTATTTTTTGTTGCAGTTGCCACTGCTGCTTTCTTAGCTAGCCGGGCCGATTTCAAACCCGCCACTTTTGGTATATGGGGCTGGCGCCCTACCGGCTGAGCCACAGGCACCACCCTGGCATAAGGTTTTTAAGGTTCATTCATGTTGTAGCATGAGTTGGTACTTCATTACTTTTTATGCCTAAATAATAGACCACTGTATGGATAAATCACATTTTATTTAAGCACTCATCAGTTGATACACATTTAAGTTGTTTCTGTTTTTTGGCTATTATGAATACTGCTGCTGTGTACATTTACGTACAATTTTGGCATGGATACATGTCTTCATTTCCCTTGGGCATATACCACCCTGGAGTGGATATGCTGTGTAATGTGGTATCCCATGTTCAGCCAACTAAGGAACCGTCAAACTTTCTCAAAGCAGGTGCACCACTTTACATACCCAACAGTGTACAAAGATTCCAATTTCTCCAACACCTCATTGACACTTGTTATCATCTGTCTTTTTAGTTATAGCTATCTGGTGGGTGTGACATGGTATTTCATCATGGTTTTGATCTCCATTTCCCGGGTAGCTAATGATGTTGACCATCTTTTCATGTATTTAACGGTCATCTGTACATCTTGTCTGAAGAAATGAATGTTCAAATCCTTTGTCCACCTTTCAATTGATTTCTTTTTATTGTTGAGGTATAACAACAGCCAAAACTTGTACATAAATGTTAGATATATGATTTTCTCAAGCTCAGCGCCTGTAGCACAGTGGTTACAGCACTGCCCACATGCACCGAGGCTGTAGGTTAGAATCCAGCCTGGACCAGCTAAACAACAATGACAACTGCAAAAAAAAAAAAAAAGAAGAAGAAAAAGAAAAGCAGCCAGGCATTGTGGCGGGTACCTGTAGTCCCAGCTACTTTGGAAGCTGAGGCAAGAGAATCACTTAATCCCAAGAGTTTGAGGTTGCTGTGAGCTGTGATGCCATGGCCCTCTACCAAGGGCGACGTGGTGAGACTCAGTCTCAAAAACAAAAAAAGAACTCTTACAGGCTGCTGGCAGGAGAGTACAATAGCACAACTACATGGCAAAGCAATTTGTATTTAGTAAAATTACCAACGTGTACACCCTTCAAGCAACAGCTCCAATCCTAGATGTATATCGCAGATAAAGTTTTACCCTGGAGAAAAATATGAGTGAAATTTACTAACCTAATTTAAATGAAAAAAGTCATAGAAAAAAACCCCCACACAACAGGATGCCATTTATATAAAGTTCAAAAATATATAAAAGCATTATATATGGGAAGATATATACATATAAAATATGATATCAAGATAGCAAAGAAAAGAAAAACATAGAATTCAGTCTGGTTGTTAGCTCTGAGAGGAAGGCACACAGGAGGTTTTAATGGTGTTGTAATATTCCATTTTTTCAATACTTTTTTTTTTTTTTTGAGACAAGAGCCTCAAGCTCTCACCCTGGATAGAGTGCCGTGGCATCACAGCTCACAGCAACCTCCAATTCCTGGGCTCAAACGAGTCTCTTG
>CAUYRH010097906.1:0-57139 GCA_963574655.1 Perodicticus potto
AAGGTCTTAGCTCCTCAGTAGTTAGGTCATGCCAGTGTGCTGTATAAAAATCCTTTTTCCTGGCTTGGCACCTGTGGCTCAACGGGCTGAAGCGCCAGCCATGTACACCTGAGCTGGCGGGTTTGAATCCAGCCCGGGCCCGACAAACGACAATGACGGCTACAACCAAAAAATGGCCAGGTGTTGTGGCGGGCGCCTGTAGTCCCAGCTACTTGGGAGGCGGAGGCAGGAGAATCACTTGAGCCCAGGAGTTGGAGGTTGCTGTGAGCCGTGATGCCACAGCACTCTATCCAGGGTGACAGCTTAAGGCTCTGTCTCAAAAAAAAAAAAATCCTTTTTCCTAAGTGGTTCTCAAATTCATGATGTCTCTCATACAAACACACTTTTTTTTTTTTTTAAGACAGAGTCTCACTGTGTCACCCTCAATAGAGAACTGTGGCATCACAGCTCACAGCAACCTAAAACTCTTGGGCTTAAGTGATGCCCCTGCCTCAGCCTCTTGAGTAGCTGGGACTACAGGCACCTGCCACAACTCCCAGCTATCTTTTAGAGATGGGGTCTCGCCCTAGCTCAGGCAGGTCTCCGACTCATAAGCTCAAGCGATCCACCCGCCTTGGCCTCCCAGAGTGCCAGGATTACAGGCATGAGCCACCACACTCTCTTAGAGTCCTCAATGTTACAATTTTGTAAACAAATACAGTTAACAGATAGCAAAGTTTTTATAAGGCAATTAGGGCTTTGCAGGAAAGTAAACTATGACGAGCAAGGTAACAGAAAATGGATGGATTTTTTCATGTATTTTCCCTATGGACAGTAACAGCCTTAATGAAGATGCCATTAATTTGTATATTCTTCTACCTAGGAGGTCCTAACTTCACTGTGTAACTACTCAGGGGTATTTGTTAATGGTGAGGAACAATGCATACCTACATGGTTGTACATTCATGGGGTTAATAGTCTGAATCCCCATAAAAATAAACTGGTATGCTTCAGCTTAATTTCTTTTTTTAATTATTATTATTAAATCATAGCTGTGTACATTAGTGCAGTCAAGGGGTACAATGTGCTGGTTTCATATACAATCTGAAATATTTTCATCAAACTGTTTAACATAGCCTTCATGGCTATGAAGACATTTGTATTCTGAATTTACTAAGTTTCGCCTGTACCCTTCTAAGATGCACCGTATATGTGGCCCCACCAATTACCCTCCCTCCACCCAACCTCCCCCCTCCTTTCCCCTTCCTTGTCCCTTTCTCCATATTCTTGTGCTATAATTCTTGTGCTATAATTTAGCTTCATAGTAGGGCTGAGTACATTGAATACTTTTTCTTCCATTCTAATTTCTGCCATGGCTAAAAGTTTCAGGCCATATAATACATGATGACAAGTTTGAACATGAGTATCATTGATCAGTGGCTTCCCATTGATGGGGAGTCTTACAACTCTTCTGAATGTACTGTGGCCTACATTTAACCCAGCTCCTGCTGCTCTATGGCCTCCCCTGCATTCCAGCTGGGATGTTTCTTGGCAGCCACAATGTTAATGCTGCATTTACTACGAGGGGTCTGAGTACATTTGCAATGATTAAAAAAGAGAGGGGGGTCTTCTAAAAACACCTTTGTGGTTCTTGTGTCTGAATGGATGTTAAAAAATTAACATAATTGTAAAATGTTAAATTTTTGAAATTTCATAAATGGCAGATTGGTCATCTGATACAGAGACTAATTGCATTGGTAAATTGTGAATCCTGCCAAGAGCTGGAGTTTGGCAAGGGCATAACACTGGCAATGTTCAGGCACCAAGAGCAGGTCCAAGAAAAGAAAAAGTTCCACAAAGCTCCCCAGGAAGATTAGAATAGACATTCCCTGTGAGAGAGAGGTATCCCATATCCCACAGTGACATTTCCCACCCCATCTCCCATACCTCGATACAAACAAATTCACAGATAGACAAAACAAAACGCTGGCAATGTGACCTCTCCACCCACTCCTAACACTGGACTCTTGACCCCTTTCTTGGGGATAGCTCACAGCTGTTGGCTTGCATTTAGCTTTCTAGATTCATCACAGTTTGGAACAACGGACTGATAGCCTCACCCTACTTCCTTCAACTTTCTCC
Organism: Perodicticus potto; assembly: GCA_963574655.1. Classification (NCBI taxonomy): domain Eukaryota; kingdom Metazoa; phylum Chordata; class Mammalia; order Primates; family Lorisidae; genus Perodicticus; species Perodicticus potto. The sequence goes on from CAUYRH010097906.1 coordinate 2,122, forward strand.
TAGTACACATACCTTAGTAAGGTCATTCTCCAGAAACAGATTGATCTTTTCTGGGCTCTTTGGGTAGGATGTTACACAAAGCCATTTTGAACTTTTCTGAAAATTTTCGATTATCATCTTGACCTGTGTCTTCTTGAATGGGTTATAAAAAAAATTCTTTTCTGTGGAAAAATTTTGTTCCTCTTCCATACAACCTGTCCAGAAAAAAAGATCCGGATGACAGAAAGGGATGGTTTTTTTAAATGTAAAGTTAGGATAACTAAATAGGAGACACGGTGATTTTGCAACATGAAAAGATCTAAAAGCGTGGCATCTATGGAGGTAGATGGGGGGAGCTGAGGCAACTGTTAACCTTATTTTTCAGACCCCTTCCTGCAAACTTTCCCCTCTACCTGAAGGAAATACCCCTATGTTGCCTTTCCAAACTGCAGTAAGTGCCTTGAATACGAACTGACTGCTGAGCCTAGACCACCGGGCAATGCTGTGAGACAGCGTGGTGTGGCCAGGGATTCTACTTGTTCCTCAGAATAAGATGAGGGCCACATTCATGAAAGTGATGAGCTGATGTCATAGACAAAGAAACCACTTGAAACTGGCTGCCTTGGGCATTCCCTCTGAAATCAAGGACTAAACTAAATTATTTGTAGTGGGCTGAGAACTCTAGGGCAGGAAGCTACACATTGGGAGGCCCTGTTGGGGGTCTGTAACTGTTACTGCCTAATACATTGCTTGGGGTATCCTGACAATTGTAAACAGTTTCCAGGAGTACCTCATGTGTCCTTTGCGACCGTAAATGGGTGTGTGTAACCTATCCCGACAGCCTACCTGACCTGTGGAGGGGATTCAGGTCCGCTTCAAACTACTAGCCAGAGTTGTACTACTTCAGACTTGGTAACTGAAGCCAGACCAAAAAAGTTAACACAGATATTTAAGAGAGAATCCAAATACTTTTCTTTTCTGTCTTTCGTTTTCTTCTTCTTCTTCTTTTTTTTTTTTTTTTTTTTGTAGAGACAGAGTCTCACTTTATCGCCCTCGGTAGAGTGTCGTGGCATCACACAGCCCACAGCAACCTCCAACTCCTGGGCTTAGGCGATTCTCTTGCCTTAGCCTCCTGAGTCGCTGAGACTACAGGCGCCCGCCACAACGCCCAGCTATTTTTCTGTTTTGCAGTTCCGCCGAGGCCAGGTTTGAACCCGCCACCTTCAGTATATGGGGCCGGCACCCTACTCGATGAGCCACAGGCGCCGCCCTCTTTCTTTTTTTTTGAAATAGGGTCTCACGCTGTCACCCTGGGTAGAATGCCAAGGCATGCATCATCATAGCTCACAGCAACCTCCAACTTGGGCTCAAGCGATCCTCTTGCCTCGGATTTTCTATTTTTAGTAGATAGGGAGTCTCACTCTTGCTCAGGGCTGGTTTTGAACTCATGAGCTTAAGCAATCCACGCTCCTCAGCCTCCCAGAGTGCTGGGATTACAGGTGTGAGCGACTGGGCCTGAATTGAACAGTTCTCTGGGCATCTTTCCTCTCTCTCCTGATTGGATAGTTCTCTAAAATCAGCTCCCTGCATCCTGAGGGGCATGTGGGATCACCAGTGGCTGACCCTGCCAGCCTGCCCCCCCACCAGCCACCCAGGCAGACAGCGTCTATTCCCAGCAGTTGGCGGACCCTCCTGCTTCCTCTTTCTGAGGTACACGGGAATTCCAGACTCAGTTTCCCACGAGCTTTTCCAGGGTAGGAGAAGCCAGGGAGGGACAGGGCCCATTCCACTGGGGCTTGAGACGAAACCTCTGCCATGGGCTGCAGCCCACCGCCCTAGCACTGCAGCAGGACTCAGCAAGTAGAGCAAAATACTGCAGATTGTGGTGCGCCTTTGAAATATTTTCATTGATATGCAAGCTGGAGAATCACTTACTTACACTCTCAAGTGTAAAAGATTTCTAAAATATCCATAGTGTGAAGATTAATTAACATATTAAAACATCCAAATATATATTATACCCATATGTATGTGGAAACTGAAATGCCAAGAGCACTTGACACTTTAGGATGAATTGTATTCTGTGCACGCAGTGTTGCTTAAAAAAAACTTGGGTTGAAATTCGGGCTAACATATGAATAATGTCTACTTTCTTGGATTAATTTATTGGGTTGATGGAAAGTAATTGCAGTTTTGGCCCATAATTTTTTTTTTTTTTTTTGAGACAGAGCCTCAAGCTGTCGCCCTGGGTAGACTGCCGTGGCATCACAGCTCACAGCAACCTCCAACTCTTGGGTTTAAGCGATTCTCTTACCTCAGCCTCCCAAGTAGCTGGGACTACAGGCACCTGCCACAATGCCCAGCTATTTTTTTGGTTGTAGTTGTCATTGTTGTTTGGCAGGCCTGGGCTGGATTCGAACCTGCTAGCTCTGGTGTATGTGGCTGGCGCCTTAGCCTCATGAGCTACAGACACCAAGCCATGGCCCATAAATTTTAAATCATTATAACTAGGCTCAAACACATCTTTATTAATCAAAATAGGAACCATTAAAATCAACACATTGTTGCCAAGTTTGTTTCTTCCTGTAGCATAAAAATCTGTGCTTTGGGATTCAGTGAACTCTTGAAAAGCATTTTCTGTATCCTGCTGGTTGTGGAAGCGGTTTTCCCTGCAAAAAAGTTGTGGAGATGCTTGAAGAAGTGGTAGTTGGTTGCCTAGAGGTCAGGTGGCATCGTGGCTCACAGCAACCTCTAGTGGAATTCTTGGGGTAGGGCCAGATAAGCCTTTTGTTTTAGGAGAGAAGGAGGAGGAGGAATTTGAGGGAGAAAGGTTTGTGTGGGGATGAGTTAGGCCCCCAACACCAACCACTGGTCATAGGAAATCTACTTTTCCGGGGTGGCGCCTGTGGCTCAACAGAGTAGGGCACCGGCCCCATATGCAGGAGGTGGCGGGTTCAAATCCAGCCCTGGCCAAAAAACCACAAAAAAAGAAAAAAAAATGCTGCTATAAGAAGGGCAATAAACATTTTTTAAAAAAAAAGAAAAGAAATCTACTTTTCATCACATATCAGAATCTGAGGGAAAATGGCTTGTCATTCCATAGAATAAATGAATATTGGCTCGGGTCCTGTAGCTCAGTGGTTAGGGTGCCGGCTACATACACCAGGGCTGGTGGGTTGAACCCGCAGAGGCCTGCCAAACAACAATGACAAGTCTACGACCAAAACATAGCTGGGCGTTGTGGTGGGCACCGTGGTGGGTGCCTGAGTCCCAGCTACTTAGGAGGCTGAGGCAAGAGAATCGCTTAAACCCAAGAGTTTGAGGTTGCTGTGAGCTGTGACGACATAGCACTCTACAGAGGGCGATATAGTAAAACTCTGTCTCTAAATAAATAAATAAAAATGAATACAGCAGGTGAATGAATATAGTGGATGAGGCAAAACTTTATAGTCCCATTCACCCAACTTTTGAAGTGTTGGTTGTGGGATGTGTGGTCAGGCATTGTCGTGAAGAATTGGGCCCTTTCTGTTGACCAATGCCAGCCGCAGGCATTGCAGTATTCAGCGCATTTCATTGATTTGCTGAGCATACTTCTGGGATTTAAGTTTTACCGGGATTCAGAAAGCTATAGTGGATCAGACTGGCAGCAGACCACCAAACAGTGATGACCATGACCTTTCTTTGGAGAAAGTTTGGCTGTGGGAAGTGCTTTTAAAGTTCCTCTTGACTCTGGCTCGGCGCCTGTGGCTCAACAGGCTAAGGCGCCAGCCACATACACCTGAGCTGGTGGGTTCGAATCCAGCCTGGGCCCGCCAAACAACAATGACGGCTGCAACCAAAAAAATGGCCGGGTGTTGTGGCGGGCGCCTGTAGTCCCAGCTACTTGGGAGGCGGAGGCGGGAGACTCACTTAAGCCCAGGAGTTGGAGGTTGCTGTGAGCTGTAATGCCACAGCACTCTATCCAGGGTGACAGCTTGAGGCTCTGTCTCAAAAAAAAAAAAAGAAAGAAAAAGAAAAAAAAAAGAAAAAACTAAAGTTCCTCTTGACTCAGCGCCTGTAGCTCAGCGGCTAGAGCGCCAGCCAACCCAGAGTTGTTGGGTCTGAATCCAGCCCAGGCCTGCCAAACAACAATGACAACTACAACCAAAAAATAAAAATAGCCAGACGTTGTGGCAGGAGCTTGTGGTCCCAGCTACTTGGGAGGCTGAGGCAAGAGAATCACTTAAACCCAAGAGTTTGAGATTGCTGTGAGCTGTGACGCCACAGCACTCTACCGAGAGTGACAAAGTGAGACTCTGTCTCAAAAAAAAAAAAAAAAAAGTTCCTCTTGTTCTAACTGAAAAGGGTTCAGTGGTGTACCCAGAGACAAGACTGGGAGCAGTTCAAGCCAAGTTTATCTTCTTTTTGTTTGTTTTATTATTATTTTTTATTAAATTGTAACTTTGTACATTGATGTTTTTATAGGGTTCAGGGTACTACTTCAACATACAATGTGAAATGCTTACGTTGAACTAAGTAACACATCCATCACAATTATACTCATTTCTTAATAGTCTTGAAATGTACCATTGCATCGTGCACATTAGGTGAGGTCCCCCAAATGCCCATCCTCCTCCCCTATCCCCCCTCCCCGCCCCGCTCTCTCCGGGTCCCTTCCATTTTACGGACGATAGTTCTGTTTTGCCATTCATATAAGTGTGTAGGTGATTATATGTTGATTTCATAGTAGTATTAAGTACATTTGATACTTTTTTTTCCTTTTTTTTTTGCAGTTTTTGGCCGGGGCTGGGTTTTAACCTGCCACCTCAAGCATATGGGGCCGGCACCCTACTCACTGAGCCACAGGTGCCACCCTACTTTTTTTTTTTTTCCATTCTTGAGATACTTTATTAAGAAGAATATGTTACAGCTCCATACAGGTAAACATAAAAGATGTGAAGTCTCCATCTTTTTATGGCTGCGTAGTAGTCCATCGTGTACATATACCACAATTTGTTAATCCACTCATGGACTGATAGGCACTTGGGCTGTTTCCATGTCTTGGCTATTATGAATCAGGCTGCAATAAACATTCTGGTGCAAATGTTGTGAAATAGTTTGTTGTAAAATAATTTTTGATCATCTGGGTATATACCTAGTAGAGGAATTGCAGGATCGAATGGTAGGTCTACTTTTAGTTCCTTGAGTATTCTCCAAATTTCTTCTTCTTCTTTTTTTTGTTTTTGAGACAGTTTCATTTATTAACCCTCAGTCGAGTGCCGTAGCGTCACAGCTCACAGCAACCTCCAACTCCTTGGGCTTAGGCAATTCTCTTGCCTCAACTTCCCAAGTAGCTGAGGCTACAGGCACCCACCACAATGCCTGGCTATTTTTTTGTTGCAGTTTGGCCAGGGCCAGGTTTGAACCCACCACCCTCGATGTTTTGTTTATGGGGCTGGCGCCCTACCCACTGAGCCACAGGAACCACCCGTTCTCCAAACTTCTTTCCAAAAAGGTCATATTAGCTTGCATTCCCACCAGCAGTGTAGAAGCATTCCCTTCTCTCCGCATCCACGCCAACGTCTGTAGTTTTGGGATTTTGTGACGTGGGTTAATCTTACTGGAGTTAGATGTTATCTCAAAGTGGTTTTGATTTGCATTTCTCCAATGATTAGGGATGATGAGCATTTTTTCATGTGTTTGTAGGCCATACACCTGTCTTCATCAGAGAAGTTTCTGTTTAAGTCTCTTGCCCACATAGAAATGGGGTTATTCATTCTTTTCTTATTGATTAGTTTGAGTTCTCTGTAGATTCTAGTTATCAGACCTTTGTCTGAAGCATAACCTGCAAAAATCTTCTCCCATTCTGAAGGTTGTCTGTTTGCTTTACTTACTGTGCTCTTGGCTGTGCAAAAGCTTTTTAGTTTGATCAGATCCCACTAATGTATTTTTGGTGTTGCTTGAATTGCCCGGGGCTGGGAGTCCTCCTCATAAAATATTCACCCAAGCCGATTGCTTCAAGAGTTTTCCCTGCACTTTCTTGTAATATATTGATAGCTTCATGTCTTAAGTTTAAATCTTTAATCCAGTGAGAGTCTACCTTAGTTAAAGGTGAGAGGTGTGGGTTTAGTTTGGAGCATCAAATTTTTAAAGGATATAATCATACCATCGGCAAAAGGAGCTTTCTTCCTACCTTTCTAATAATTATTCCTCTGGTTATTTTTCATGTCTTATTACACCATCCAGAATTATCAATATAATATTAAATAATAATGGTGATACAGAGCTTTCTTGCTTTTTTGCCCTTTCTAATAGGAAAATCTCTAATGTTTTTCCATTAAAAAGGATGCTGGGTTGGTTTTAAATAGATTCTTATTATGTTAAGGAAGTGTCATTCCAGTCCTATTTTTAAAAAATGTTTTGACATCTATTGAAATGCATTTTTTGGCATCCACTAAGATGATCATATGGTTCATATTATTTAATCTATTGATCTGATGTGTTATATTAATAGATACCCTTGTGCTGAACTTTCCTTGCATTGCCAGAGAAACCCTTTGTGGTCATGGTGTTTTAATCTCTAAATGTGCTGCTGAACACTATTTTCTGGGACTGTATTTTTAAATCATATTGGATCCTATTTCCTTAAAAAAAAAAAAAAATACTGTGTCAGAGCTTAAAATCCGGACTGTATTTGCCTCACCAAATGAATTAGCCGATTTTTTTTAACCATTCTTTTTCTACGTTAAAGAATAATTTATGTAACATGGAAATGCACTGTTCTGTAAAATCTGGATGGATTTCTCCAGAGACCCCATGGTGGGTAGAAATGTTCTTTTCAGGGATGGGGAATATTGTTTAATAAATCCATCACTCTTCTACATTTTTCATTGCTGATTGAATCTACATTTCTTTGTTGTATCAATTGCATTTTTAAAATATTTTTGTAGGCTATCATCTGTTCAATTGATGCTTTCACACAAATTTGCTATAGAATTATATATAACATCCCCCCCGAATATTTTTTGATCTTTTGATTTGTTGTTATAATCACTTCCTCATTCCCAATTTCATTTGGGCCTCTTTTCTTTTCTTGATTATATTTGCCAGAGGTTGGGCTTTTTTTATTAGCCCTTTCAAAGAAGCAGCTCTTGGTTTTATTTATTGATTCCACTGTTTTCATGTTTCCTAATTTGTTTATTCTTGCTATTATCTTTTATTCCTGCCCAGTACCTTCTTTAGGGCTTGTGTGTGGGGTGTGGGGAAACTGTTTTCCAAGATCTAAAGCAGTAAGCTTAATTTATTGGGTTTGGTTTTGTTTTTCATTTTTTAATTTAAAAAGTGTCTAAAACAGAATTTACTTCTGTATACTAGCTGAGTTGTTTCTTGTGGTCTTAAAATGGCATGTTTTAGACCATCGCCCCTTGCCAATTGGCAATGTGGTATGGACTTGTAATGGGGTGTGGTGTCAGATACACCTTCGTGGAGTATCCGTGACCCAGACGTGCTCATTTGTAGGAATTGTCTTATGCTACACAACCCTCCCTGTCCCCAACCCTACCCTGCCCGGTGTCCCTTCCACCACCTTGGGTTTCACAGGTGGCTGAGTTTTTGTGTGTGCTCAAGTGCTTATAAAAGGAAAAATATCTTCCCAAAAGACACTGTGGCTGCATTATGGGTCCCTCATTATTAATAAAAACAGTTTCAAACAACTCCAGGGGCTCTTAAGAATTCAGTTAGAATTCAGGAGCTCTGCAAACTTGGATGCAAGAAAAAAACTACATCTTTATTTTCACTGATCTTTTAACTGAAATTTAGCATTTTTTTTCCCATTTTGAATGTAGGTAACAAACCACATTCACATTAGCTGTACTATGGTGTATCCCCAATAAAAATCACAGATGCTTTCCTATCACAATTCAGTTATTGCAGATATTTTGATATAGCATTTAGGTTCATCACTATTTCAAAATTATGTTAGTTATTAGACCCATTGCTAGAACCTGTTATTTCATTATTAAAGAAATGTATCTGTTACTAATTCACATATTTGTTCTTTTCATATGCTGATGATTGCATATCAATGTAACTGACATTCTTTGTAATCCTGAAAGATATTTTCATAAATATAACTGCATTGTTTCCATTTAAAAATATTATTCTTGAGGGAGGGGGAAGGGTGTGTTCCCACTTAATGAACACAATGTAAGGGTATATGGCCCATCTCCTGGGTGCGGGACACCGCACAGGGACTTTATATGACAAACACAAACATTGTTGTGTTTGTACCCTCAACCTAATCTGAAATTAAAACAATATTATTCTAAGAAAGGGCCTATGGGTATACCCAGCCTGCTAAAGAGTCCTAAGAGTGGCACAAAAAGGTCAGGAACTCTGCTCTAATGTGTGGTTGTAACCAGGCTTTCCTGCACCTCTGTGGGGTTTCAGAAAGATTCAAAGACCTTCAATAATTTTGTGAAGAAATCTATGACCCAAAAGAAGAGCGAGTTCTTTCTGAATCTCGCTTTTGGGATATGATTTTTATTTTCATCCTTTCTTCCAACACGGAGTGTTGACTATGTTCCAGGCACAGCCAGAGTCCCTTCCCTCACAGAGCTGACAGGACAGCAGGGCATCGCACTGGCAGTTCCAGTTTCCACGTTTGCCCTCAACTTTTCCAATTACGTCAGATTTCTAGTAAAGAAAAGTCTCCTCTTCTCCATTTCATAGGGAGAATGAGGTGTCACTTCATTTCTGCCTCCTCTGTGCCTAAGGCAGGGGGTGATGCTGCGTAGATGGTAAGGAAATGGACACACGCACACACCTGAACACACATGTGCATAGTAGGCAGCGAAGTTTCTAAAAGATTCACTTCCTGGCCCTGCAGTCTCATAGGACACTGGCATTTGTATGGACCTTTACAAAATTCAGTAAGGATCATGGCCTTTGATTCTACTTGATCACCCCTTTGAGGAGTTAGTCCCCATTCTACTACAGGAAACTGAGGCTCTGAGATGCCAGGACAACTATCTTAGGCCATGCTGCCGCTTTATGGAAGAGCTGGGAGTTCATCTCGGCTCCTCTGACTCCCAGCTAATTGCTTTGCCTACTCCGCTGCCATGCTTTCTGTAAATGTTAATTTCCTCTAATCACACATGTAACACCATGATTGTGGGAATTTTTCTTCATTTTCAATATTACTCTATTCTTACTTTAAATGGGACGCCCAAATATGCTTGAGGCTTTTCTAGGTAATGGAGATGGCATCCACCAATCTTCTGCTTTAACCCAAGGTTTTTTTCTCTGAGCTCCAGGGATAATCAGACAATCTGGAAAATTCTCTCTTTGATCTATGTCTTTTCTTAGTCTCAACCCTTCTAGTACCACTGAAACTTTTCTTTAATTAGAAAAAGACAGACTTGTTGCTCTTCATGCATTTGTTTAAACATTTTTAATTGAATACCTACTATGTGCTGGGCATTTTACCTGTATTAACATGTTTGTTGTAGAAAAATTAGAAAATGCAAATAAAACTACCAGATGTCTACAAGCAGTACAATGAATAGACAGAGCTAGAGAATTGTAGTATACAAGGCATAACATTGACTTAAAGACAGGAACACACCCATAAAACCTATCCAGTATATTCCATTTCCTTACATTGCAAAAACAGGCAAAACAAAACTATTTTTTAGGGATACCTATTTAGGGTAGTAAAACTATAAAAAATAAAAATAAAGAAATGATGGGCAAAAAGCAGCTTCCTGTCAGGGAGATGGGCCTCTAAGGGGGTGGCAACAAAGTCAGTTACTTAAATATCCACTTTCTATTCATTCTTAAATCTGCATTTATTTATTTAAAAAAATTTTTTTTTTGAGACAGAGTCTCAAGCTGTCGCCCTGGGTAGAGTGCTGTGGTGTCACAGCTCACAGCAACCTCACACTCTTGGCTTAAGCAATTCTCTTGTCTCAGCCTCCCAAGTAGCTGGAACTACAGGCGCCCACCACAACGCCCAGCTATTTTTTAGTTGTAGTTGTCATTGTTGTTTGGCAGGCCTGGGCTGGATTCAAACCCGCAGCTCTGCTGGCACCCTAGCCACTTAAGCAACAGGCTCCGAGCCTCTGCATTCATATTTCATTCACTCTTCTGTGTGATTTTATTTCACTCAGAAAAGGTTTTAAAATTCAGGTAAAAACAAGGAGAAAAATAAATTCTACCCCTGACTGTGAACACTTTGGGTATATTCTGCCCACCACTTTTTTTTCTATGCGTATCTTGTTTTTCCTAACCAAAGTGAAACCTCACTTTAATAAAATGTTCATTTTTTTCCATTTTGTTCCCTTATCAAAGATCATCACTCTCCCTCCTGCCCTGGGGCACTCCTACTGGCCTTGTACATGGACAGGGCTTGGACAGAGAAGCTGCCTTTAACTCAACAAGCGAAGGGACCGAGGATGAACTTCCAAGCACTTATTTTTCTGTCAAACAATTACCTTTGAAATTCTGACAAGAACATGAGCCTCCCCTGCAATTTACAAAGCAATACCAACCTTGATGCATCGCCCCATTTTACAGACGGAGGAACTAAGGACCAAGGAGGGAAAGTGACTTGCCCAAGGCAGTTGAGCAAGCAGCTCAGTAGCAGAAGTGGCACCTACTTCCGTTGTGGTGCTGACTCTCCCTTACTCATCCCTGTCCACCCTACCATTCTAATCCAAAAGACTAGTTCTAAATAAAATGACCATGTTCCCACCCCCAACCTTGCTCCTTGCAGGAGTTGGGTGGCTTTCCCAGGGCCTGAGTTACACAGCCATCACTCAAGGGAGGGAGCAGAGATGGCTCCGGGCTCCCAGCACAACTTATTGCATCATCACTCATGCCTTGTCAAATCTTATTGCCCCAACATCCCCTAAATGACAAAGTTGGATTCATTAAATGTAAATTCAATCAAACTTGAAAGATAGAGAGAAAATAAAAGTGACTTGGAATAAGAGAAATGGAAGTGCTGGGAAATGGTTGTTGCTTTTCTTAAGAAAAGGGGCCCGCAGGCCCTCTCTGTGGTCAAGGCAGCAGAGAGTCGGTGGAGTCAACAACCTCCCAGGGTGAGGTTGGCACAAGGCATCCCTCTGACATGTGCTGGCTTTGAGGCCTCCATAAGCCTCAGTTTTCTCATCTGTAGATGGGGTAATGTCTAACCAGCATAGCCGCACTGAAGGTAACACGGAATCATGTCCATCATTAGATCATGGAAGGTATGCACTTACTAGAGCTTTCCCATTGCTGAATCAGCAAATTGCTGACAGTAGAAATATATCCAGATTGGGATTCCTGGGTGACCCGGTGGTTGGCTGGGAGATGTGTAGATATGAAGAGAGGGAAGGAGAAGAGACACAGGGTCTCAGGAGACAGAGTTAGGGTCTTCCTTAGATGGGAGTCTCAGCCCTGTTAGACTATGATACACAAAATGAAATGCCTTCCATACAGGATTGCACATGTGCATAGAAGTGGTACATTCTTTTTTAAAAAGTGCACCTATCGTATAGAAGATATATGCTAGTATTTTTTATTCTTTTCCAAATAATTAAATACCCATTAACTTGATTTCACAACTTATAAATGAGAGCCTCAGTTAAAGTCACAGAGAAAGCTAGAAAAGTAAAGCCTTCCTGGTCTCTAGTCCATCCAAGATGCTCTCCGTTACTTGTCCCTGGCAGGTGTCCAGTCTGGGTTAGGTGAGTGTTTGCCCTAGTGAATAGGGCCCAGGAAGTGGTGGGAGACACCAGGTGTGGAGATTGGATAGGCTAGGAACCCCCCCAACCCCCGGACTGAGCAGTAAAACTAATGGGGAAGGTCTCGCATAAATGTCTGCACCCAGTGGGACCCTAATAAATAGGGGTTGGGTGAAGGAAGCCATTCAGAGATCACCCCAACCCACTGTCTGATCCTGGCTCCGCCACTGTGCTGTCGTGGGTCCTTGGAAGTGTCACTTCTGCTCCCTGAGCTTTATGTTTACCTTTATAGGTGCGCGTAAGAGTGTGTGTAAGACTGTGTGTGTGTGTTTGTACGTGAGCAGGGGGCTAAGGCTCCATACACCTAATGAGGAAGAGTTAACAGGAAGCTTTTGAGGGCCTCCCGCAGGCAGCTTTGAAGCACTGCCACCTACTGGTAACTGCCTCTCATTACACCTCATGACTTGCAGAGGGCTCTGTCTTGGAAATAACTCCTCAAATGCATGGTCCTTTCCAGGGTTCAAAACCCACCCATGTCAAGTAAGTTCTGTGAACCTTCAGAACAACCCTGTGAGAAAAGCAGGTATACTTCTATACATGAGGACATTTGAGGGCCAGAGATGTTAAGTTACTAACTCAAGGACACACAGAACTTTCTTTTTTAAATTTCAGATTCATATGCAGATACAAACGTATATGTTGCAACGTTTGCGTTGTTAGGTAAGGAGCCTGTTGTAGTGACACACAGGATTTTCACATGGATGCCTCAGGCCTCTTCTGCTCATTCCAAGTATCAATCCCCAGCCAGCTGGACAGCTAAAGGCCAGGAGAATGGAGCAGGGATGAGGTTCTGGGACTGGTCAGAGGGGTAACGGGTGGAGCAGCTTGTTTGAGTAGCTCTGTACTGTGAGGTACAGCACAGTCCTGCTTGGGGCACTCAGGTAACCTAGGACAGATTTCAAAGAATGATATTGTCTGGCCATTCTGCACGAGGTGTTTTGAAGATGTGACAATTTTCAAGCAATTTGATCTGTGTAGACAGCAAAACTTTCCTGCTTAGACCCGGGCAGGACCTGATGTGTGTTCTTTCAGTCAACAAACAGAGGTGGAATGAGATGGTGGCTAAAAGTCTGGTTCTGGTGTCATGCTTTCTGGGTTCAAATCCCAGCTTTGCCATCTCTGCCGTCTGACTCTCCACACCACCTTGGGCAAATTACTTGAACTGTTTGTGAAATGGGGATTCTCAGTTCCTTCATCTGTAAAACGAGGATATCAATAATGCTTTATCTAACCAGCTGTTGTATGAATTAAAGAGCTAACATAGATAAGGCATTTGAGGATTCCAGGAACATGGCAGGCACTTAATAAATATTAAGAATAGTTACACCAGCCTGGATTAAAATCCTAACTTTGTCACCATTTTGTAACCTTGGGCCATCCTTTCCTTTTCTATGTCTTCCTCACCCAGGTCGCTAGTCGCTATGCCACTCTGCTGGGCTGTTTTGTGGCCCCTGTTCTCACTGCATGGCGATGGCTTCACTGTCCAAGCCCACATTCAAGGTCAGCAGGGCAGTGGGTTTGGCTGGTGGCGGGAGGGCTGGCCGGTTATGACACTTCTGTTCTCTTGGTTAGAATTGCGTTCTTCTTTCTTCCCCCCACTTGGAACTATTTCATGCACCAAGGTCAAGCGAGCAGGACTACAAATCAATTTAAACAAAAGCGCTGAGGCAGATACCCTTGAACTCCAGTGACTTAAAATAGACTCATCGTCATCCTTAGCCCAACACCCAGCACCTGCCTGAGTTCACTTTGCCTGTCATCACCAACTAATAAACTGTCCCCCTCATGGAAACAGACCAGAATGAAATCTTTGAGTCAAAGTGGATGTGAGGCCTGCTTGGATTAATAGAGCTGGGTCTGCCTGGGCTGATGCATTCTCAGGGAAATGAATATCTCATTCATTAATATCAGGAAGACCAGCCCAGCCATCTTAAGCATGACCCTGGCTGCTCTGAGAGCAGCCAAGTGTAGCGCAGCTCTCCTTGTGGGATGCCTCAAAGTCCTACCTTAGAGACTGAAGTGGAATTGCTTAAAGAGGGCTGGTGGTGATGGAGGAAAGGCTGGATTTGGGCAGTGGCTAAAAGGCTGGTTCTAGTGTCATACTCCTTGGGTTCAAATCCCATCTCTGCCATCTGACTGTCCATGTAACCATGGGTAAATTCCTTAAACTGTTCGTGAAATGGGGATTCTCAGTTCCTTCATCTGTAAAAAGAAGATATTAATAATACTTTATTTCATTGGCTGTTGTATGAATTAAAAAGCTAACATTAATAAAGCATTAGAAGTTGCTTTATTTATTTGGAAAGGAAAGAAAACTAAGACTTACCGAGTACTTACTGGGTGCCTTGCACTGTGCCAGGTACTTTATTCATTTCATCCCACAACCACTCTGTAGGATAGATGTTTGACACCTGCTTTAAAGATAACAGCTTTACTGAGGTACAATGCACAAAATGTCAATTCACCTTTTTAAATCATACAAGCCAGAGGTTGTACTATATTCACTACATTGTGCAACCATTACCTAATTCACAATATTTTCATCATTCTGTGAAGAAACTTCACACCCCTTAACAGTCAATTCCCAGTCCCCCTTCCCCCAGCCCCAGGCAACTACTAAGCTGTTGTCTATGTGGATTTGTCAAATCTAGACATTCCATATAAGGAGAATCATATCACGTGTGAACAGGCCTCTTCCACACAGCATGTTTTCAAGGTGCTCCAATGTTGTAGCACGTATCAGTACCTCATTGCATTTTCTGGCTGAATAATATTTAATCGTATGGGGAAATACATCTTGCTTCTCCAGTGATCTATTGATGGTCAATGGAGGTTTTCGTCTTTTTGCCTATGATGAACAATGCTGTTATGAACATGCATGTAGGTGTTTATGAACACCTGTTTTCCATTCATTTGAAATTGGGAGTGGAATTGTTGAGGTCATACGGTAACTCTCTGTTTAGCCTTTCTTATTTAAATTTTTAAATTAAAACAATTTTTAGAGACAGGGTCTTACTCTGTCACTCAGGCTGGAGTGCAACAGTGTAATCATAGCTCACTGCAACCTCAAACTTCTGGGCTCAAGTGATTCTCCTACTTCAGCCTTCCCAGTAGCTAGGACTACAGGCAGGCACCACTGCACCCAGCTAATTTATTTTAAATTTTTTTGTAAAGATAGGGTCTTGCTAAGTTGCCCAGGCTGATCTTGAACTCCAGGGCTCAAGCAATCCTCCCACCAGGGCCTCCCAAAGTGCTGGGATTACAGGCATGAGCCACTGTGCCCAGCCTCCTAAGTTTTGCCTTTTGAAGAATTGCCACACTGTTTTCCAAAGTGGCAGTACCATTGTATTCATCAGCAATTAATGAAGGCTCCAATTTCTTCACATCTTCACCAATGCTTGTTATTGCCCATCCTTTGATTGTGGTCATCCTAGTGGATGTGAAACTGTACCACACTGTAGCATTTCTCTAGTAACTAATGATGCTGAGCATCCTTCATGTGCTTATTGGTCATTTGTACATCTTCTCTGGAGAGATGTGTATGCATATCTTTGGATATTTAATTAAAAATTCAATTTTACTTGGATTTTTGACTTTTTATTGAATATACTGTTTATATATTCTATATACAATTCTCTTATCAGAAACACGATTTGAAAATATTGCCTACCACATTCTCTTTGTCACTTTCTTCATAGTATCTTTTTTTTTTTTGAGGCAGAGCCCCAAGCTGTCACCCTGGATAGAGTGCTGTGGCATCACAGCTCACAGCAACCTCCAATTCCTGGGCTCAAGTGAGTCTCTTGCCTCTGCCTCCCAAGTAGCTGGGACTACAAGCGCCCACCACAATGTCAGGTCATTTTTTGGTTGCAGCCGTCATTGTTGTTTGGCGGGCTCGGGCTGGATTCGAACCCGCCAGCTCAGGAGTACGTGGCTGGCGTCTTAGCCCGTTGAGCCACAGGCGCCGAGCCCATAGTATCTTTTTAATTAAAAGTTAAAAGCTTTTAATTTTGGTGAATTCCAATTTATCTATTTTTATATAATCACTTAAGTTTTCACTGCCCTATCTAGGAAACTATTGCCTAATCCAAAATCATGAAGATTCATGCCTATGTTTTTTTTCTAAGAGTTCTATAGGACAATTAATGACAATTATTGACTCAGTGGGGGTGAGGGAAAGGGAGAGCAGAGAGAGAAAGAATGAGGGAGGGGTGGGGAAAGGAAGAGCAGAAAGAGGGAAGGAGCGAGGGCGGTGGGGTCTTGGTGTGTGCCACACCTTCTGGGGGCAAAACACGATTGTAAGAGGGACTTTACCCAACAAATGCAACCAGTGTAACATGGTTTCTTGTACCCTCAATGAATCCCCAACAATAAAAAAAAAAAAAGACGAGTTTTATAGTTTTAGCTCTTAGATCTAGGAACTATTTCTTTACCTCACATATTTTTATAATACGTGAGGTAAGGGTCCAAATTCCTTCTTTTTATTTGTGGATAGGCAATTGTTGTGGCACCATTTAATACAAAGACTAATTCTTTCCCCATTTAATCGTCTCAGCATCCTTGTTGAAAATCAGTTGACCATCAATGTATGAGTTTATTTCTGTGCTCTCAATTCTATGCCATTGATTCATAGGTCTACCCCAGGCTAGTACTATCGATAATTTCTTTTTGTTACTGTAGTTTTGGAGAAAGTTTTGAAATTGGAGAGTGTGAGCTCTCCAACTTTTTATTTTTCAAGATTGTTTTGGCTATTTTCAGTTCCTCGCATTTCTGTGTGAATTTCGGATCAGCTTTTCAATTTCTGAAGAAAAATCAGTTGGAGATTTGTAGGAATTGCACTAACTACATAGATCAACTTGAGGAGTGTTGTCATCTTAACAATATTAAGTCTTCTATGAACACAAGTTGTTTTGCCATTTCTTTGGGTCTTCTTTAATTTCTTTCAACATATGTTTTTAGTTTTTGTGTGCAAGTCTTGCACTCCTTTTGTTAAATTTATTTAAATATTTTATTTTTAAAGCTATTGTAAATGGAATTTTTAAAAAATGTCCTTTTGGATTAGTGTATGGAAATATAATAGATTTTTGTATATTAATGTTGTATCTTGCAACATGGCTGTTGATACTATTGTACAGATCACAAAATAGAATCAGACAAGAGCGAGTGATTAGGTTGAAATTACTTGGCTTTTTGTCCTCCCAATCTCCCTTTCTTTGGAGAAGCACTCTTCTCTGCTGCTTGGAAGTCTGCTCAGCCTATGCAGTTGGCTCATTCCACCTCCTTTCCCTCTGCCCAGGATGGGCCACCTCCATTTTTTCCACCACTGGCGAAACCCTGCTGGAGAATGAATATAGAAGCTAAGAGTTGGAGAGAGAAAGAGGGATCTGTCACCATTGTGGAGCCCACCATTGTGGATTCAGCCATACCTAAAGCTAGTAATGCTAGAGTTTTCTGATACATAAGCTAAAATTTCTTTTTATTTTATTTATTTATTTGTTTTTTTGAGACAGAGTTTCATTATGCTGCCCTCAGTAGAGTACCATGGATTCACAGCTCACAGCAACCTCAAACTCTTGGGCTCAAGTGATTCTCCTGCCTTGGTCTCCCAAGTAGCTTGGACTACAGGCGCCTGCCGTAACGCCCAGCTATTTTTGTTGTTGTTGTTGTTGTCATTGTTGTTTAGCAGGTCCTGGCCAGGTTCAAACCTGACAGCTCCAGTGTATGTGGCTGGCGCCCTAACTGCTGAGCTACAGGCTCTGAGCCATTTCTTTTTATCTTAAGCTCATTTGAATTGAATTTCTGCCACATGCAACAAAAGGATCCTGACTTACAAGCTAATAAAGGCCAGAATGTGAGTTTGAAATCAGGCCTGTGTGATTTCAAAGTTGTTCCCACTCCACTCTTTCTGCATTGTCCCTTCCTTACATTCACACTGGTTGGACGGATGTTGTTGAGGCTTCTAGGGAGAAGTAGAACTTATTAGGTAAGCAACAGGGAGACTGGAGTCTAAGACCTCTAGGACCTGCAGGTACAAGGAAAGGCTCAGGGAACCAGGCACGAGGACAACTGGGGTTGGAGGCAGACCCCAACTCTTATTGCCTGTGGGATCTTGGCCAGTCACGATGGCTTTGAGACTTGGTTTCCTGTGTTGGGGCAACCCTTCCTAGGTCTGTTGTGAGCCCAATTACAACAACTCCTGAAATGTACCTGCTCAACCATCTCATGCAATTCCCAAGAGAGCTCTGAGAGGTCAGTAGGGCAGTAGTGACCCTGACCATTGTATTGCTAGGGAAACTGAGGCTAAGCAGTGTTCAGTGACTTATTTAAAGATTCCCAGCTCCTAAAAGACTAACTGGAACCTGGGCCTTATGTCTTTGTGTCTAATATTCTCACAGTAAATTGGGGGAGGCAGCAGTGCCTCCTTGGGATTTGCCTGGGGCCTGAGACTTCCCATAATCCAATTAATAAATTGTCCAGGATGGAGGGCCAGCTCCCAATTAGTTCTCCTCTCTCCCTGGTGCCTCTTTGAGCTTTGTGGGTAGCAACTCCCTGGAAAGGGAAGAGGAGCCCCCACTCTGCACTCCCTCCTTGGGAATCAGGGGTCTAGAAATTAGCTGATTCTTGATAAGCCCTAATTATAAATTAGGTCTTATTATCTATGGCTCCTGAAACTACGCTGGATGAATTAAAACTCTAGGAAAAGGAATATTTCAATTAACCATATGAACTCAGGTAATTGCCTACCGAGGAAAAGCCCTTACAGAACAAGTCTCGGAGCAGTTATGAGGACATCAGAAGGGGAAGGCAAGGGCCAACGAGTGGGTGGTCTAAGTGAGATGGAAATGAGGGGTGGGCCCCCCTGTGGCTGCTGCTTTCTGAGAACACAGTCCTGGAAATGGCAGTGCTTGGGATACATCATCACCAGCACTTCAGTCTTGAAATCGGAACCAGGGTCGGGATCCTCTCTCTGCTACCTAGTGACCCGGACACTCTGTGCCTCAGTTTCCTCACCTTAAAATGGGCAGATCAGATGCATTGATAGATACGAAAGGGCTTTATCAGCTAGGGAGTGTGGCAAACACAGCAGATGTCATGGTTTGGGTGCAATTAGATATCCAAAGGGGGAAAAGAGAGAGGAAGAAAGGGACTGATTGAAAGCTATGTTGTAACTAATTTCAAGAGGCGACAGGGAGTGGTATTTATTCATTTATTCATTCATTCACAACATTTCGTGGGCACCTACCAAGTGCCAGGCACTGAGCTGGGCAGTGCAGGGCACAGAGAGCAAAATAGAGAGGCTGCAGTCTGGGGGGAGGCAGACAGGACAGCAGTAGGCAGGACACTCCTCCAGGACGGAGACTGCATCTTCCTGCCTGCCAGCTCCGGCTCTCCCAGCCGTGGCCCTCAGTGGGGGTGCTGGACGAGGCACGGCAGAGCCTGCGAGGCGCTGAGGCTTCTTGCACAGAGATCAGCCTGGACTTTTCTAAAAATGAGCCCTACTTACCTTTGCCGTTCGCTCATGCAGTCCGTGAACCACTGAGAACCCTGAAATTTCTTTGAGGAATTTCCAGAAATCCCTGGAGTAGTTCTCAAACAATCCAGCACCTGCTCGCAGCTGACTGCTGGAGGGAGAGAAGCTACTCTGAGTTGAGGTCACGCTGTAGCAAACAGAAGGGACAGACGTCGCAGAATCCTTGTCAAGTCTCTGGCCCACATCCCTGTGCCGCTCTCTGGAGGCTCTTCTTAGAAACACTGAGGAAAGTTGTTGCCAAATCTCACTGAGCGTGGGAGGGCCCATCAGAAGAGCAACAAGTCTGAAGTTTAGAATAGGGGGAAAGAAGAGTCAGCTTTATTACTCTGAAGTATTTACTCAGAAATGGCTCAGAAAACTTCATCACATTGCCATCCCTGCAGGAATTCACCACTGGATAAGAACAGAATGGATGAGTCATCTAAGAGGAGCACATCACTGGTTACCAGGCAGGTGCCACTAAAGTCCTATAAATTTGTGGACCCCCCATAACCTTCTTTGAACCCCATGCTAAAAGATGCTCCTGGCAGGTTGCATCCTCTAATTCCTGTACCTTGAGAATAAGAAATCCTTCTCTAATGCTTGAATTCCCTATACATCTCCTCAGTTTACAAGCCATGCTTGAATACCACCAGCAATGGGGAACTCATCACCTCAAAAAGAAGTCTGACATATTGCCAGCTTGTCGTAATCACCGTAAAGTTCCTCTTTGTAAATGGGCTGAAATCTGACTTGCACCATCACGGTGGGTGAAGCAATAGTAGCCATTTTAATTTTCAGGGCCAGGACTGATATTGGATGAGTATGGGATGGTCCTTTCTTTCCAAGGAAGGGAACTTCCTTCCTCTTATTTGCTGGTGCAACCAAACATTTAATTATAAAAGCTTCTCCAAGGCAATAGATGTAAAAAATGAAGATGAATACACTCATTTTAGCCAATAGTGCAGACTGCTATTACTCTGCAAGTCCCAATTCATTACTGTATATTGTAACAGAACATTAACACTTGCATAACGACCTCAGGACCTGTCTTGCATGCACAATCAGTAGGCCCTGCCTGGGCTCCTTTATACTCAGGAAAGACAGAAAAAAAAACAGATGCCCCGGGAAAATTGCCTTTCCAGTGAAAACATTGACAGACCTTTAATTACAATTGCTCACCAGGCCCAGTCTGGTGCAACAACTCAATTCCTGCACCCACTCATGTGGCGATGGGAATGGGGCGTGAAGCACAGGGGGAATTTGGGGGCTCCAGGTTCTTCAAATCTCCCAACCCACCTGCGGCTCTCCAGCTGCTGCACCCGCTCCATCCACCAGGGGGTGCCTAAGTCTTCCCCACCCTGAAATATCCGGGAGGGTTGGCTAAAGGTAGGCAGGTTTCCACAGACTGTTCTTCATGGACTGCTGTTCCCCACCAGGGATGTCCAGGCACACTGGAGACCAAGATTGACCCTCACGTTGACTATGTCACCCTCTACTCGAAATCCTCAATGGCGCCCATGGCCTTTAGGATAAAATCCCAAGACTTGCCTCTGGCCACCTCACTACCTGGCCCTTCCCTTCCTTCCCACTGAACTGTCCTCTCTCTGCCACTTTGAGTGCCCTTCTAACGCAGCGCCCTGGCCTGAATCCTGCTGTTCCCTCCACATCATGCTCACTCCTGAGCTGGCTCATCCCTCTGCTCTTCAGGTCTCAGTTCAGAAGTCCCCCTGGAGCTGAGGACCTTCCCACAGGCCCCTGTCCTTTTCCCACCTAACCTTTGGCACAACTGGTCACTACGTACTTGTTGGTTGCCACTTGTTGAGTGTCTGCTTTCTTTGCCATCTCATACTGAATTATTCCCCTCTGTAGACATAAGCACAGTGCCTGGGCCCAAGGAGATGAGCAGAGTTGATCTGCTGAATGAATGAAGGAAGGAATACATGTTCCATATAATATCAGGTCATTCACAGAGCTCCTGAAACCTAAGTATGGCCCTGACTGACTTTGGCTTTGAATTCTGCCCCAGATTTCACATCTATCCACAGGCTTTTGGAACAAGGTTGTATAGGACCCATCCTGCAATAATCCCTGTCCTCAGAGGAGGACTGGGAGCTACTGAGAGGAAGGATATTTTAGTCAAGGTTCTCCAGACAGAGTCAACAGGATGGCTAGATAGGTAGTTGGAGATAGGGTGGGGGCAAAGATTTCTGTTAAGGAATTGGCTCACATAGTCGTGGAATCTGGCGAGTCCAAAATCCGCAGGCTGGAGACACTGAGCCTGCACTGCTAAGCCCTATTCTATGAACTTCACCTGCCTTTTAGCCGGTTACCCCTCCAATAACACTCTGGCCAATAGTACAGGTTCATTCTTTGATCACAATGCAAGAATTCAGAATGATCTTGAATATAAAGCATTTAGAATATAGTATAAATTTTCAATAAATAGTGGCTATTGATAATAGCAATAGTATTACTGGATATAAAGGCCCTTTGTAAACTCTAAAGTGCTCTCTAGACATGGCAGTGGAGTCACCCTGATTTTCCTGGGACTTCCCCAGTCTTAGCATTGAAAGTCCCATGTCCCTGGAAACCCCCAAATCCCAAGCAAATCAGGTCAGTTCATCATACCAGTGGCCTTTCTCCTTTCTATCTCTCAGAGCCTCAGTTTTCTCACCTATAAAATAGGGATAATGTTCTAAGCCAACAGACCCTGAGCCAGCAGCATCAGTATTGCCTGGGAAATTGGAAATGCAAAGGCTGGCACCCCATCCCAGATCTACCAGGATCAGAAACTCTAGGGGTGTTTTACAAATCCTCTTGGTGAGTCCAATGCCTGCTAAAGTTCCCGAGGCCCTGATACGAAGCATCACATGGGATGCTTCAAAACTGTAGTAGTGCTAAAACCAGGCCAGGCAAGCACCCAGAAACCATTAACAGCCAGCAGCTAGTGGCTACTGGGGAGGCATCATTACTGTGAGCACGGAAATCAGGGTGAACTATAGAATCTTCCAACCCAAGACCTCCTTCCAACTTGGAGCCTACATCTGCTTGGGTTTTGCAGTCTGCAAGCTGGATTAGCTTCCTGCTTTCCACAGACTCAATTCCCTCATTGTCATTGCGAACACAAGGCTGTTAAAGCCCTAATTCAATGCATCCTAATTGGGGGTCAGGGAATTTGGGGATGTGTAGTCACCCAGACGGTGTTTCTTCCATGTCCTGTTCTGACCTCTTGGGTTAAATGGGTGTAGTGATAATGACGACTATCACGGACCTGAACTGTGTGCCAGGTACTATACAGTCATTGTAGGGACTGAGTCTGCCTCTCCTTCTCATAGACTCCCTTTGCCCAGCACACTGCCTGGCATGAATCATGGCTTCATCAGCATTGGTTAGAGCTTATTATACACATTATCATATTTAATCCCCATGATAGCTCAGTGTATTAGGTACAATCTTCATCCCCCTTTTTTAGATGAAGAAACTGGGGCCAAAAAGCTCAGATGACTTGCTTAAAGCCCCTAACCATAAAAAGCAGGCCTGGGATTAAAAGCCTAGTTTTCCCTCATGGAGGAGGGGGTGTCAATGTGCTGGTCCCAGCCAACATACCGCCACCTCTATGAAGCCTCCCTTGACTCCCTGCCCCCTGTCCTCCTTCCCTGATCACATATTTTGTGGTCCCCTCTGTGGCCCTCCCAAGGCTGACATAGCTGTCCCATTGTTTGTGTAGGCATCCAGCTCCATGTCTCCAAGGCTGGTCTGTTTGCCTGTGTAGCTGAGTGGAGGCCCAGGCCCAAAAGCTCTTGGTAAAGCTTGGGATGAATGAAACTGCAGGTTCTGAAAATGAGCCAGTAAGTCCAGAAAGTGAGCACTCACTACCTAACTTCCCTGAAGGGAAGGCGAATTGAAATCCGGCCAATGTGCTGTCTGTGAGGCATTGAGCTCCCAAGGTCACCTTCGCAAGTTCTCAAAAACCACAATCCACCCAAGGCGCTGTGATACCCTTTATGACTTAGCTCTTCCAGAAGATGTCAGAGCCACGCACCAAATTGGCTTCCTTGGGTAACGCTCCATCCACATGCTGTGTTTCCAGTGATACATTGCTTTGCCTCTGACTTTTTAAAACAACGAAAACGTAAAAGGGAAGGGCCCAGCTGCAAGGGTGGAGGTGAATAATCAAGACTGCTAAGTTTGATTTGTATTCATTTCTAAGTAATTGGGGTCGTGCTGACATTACCCAGAGCGCCCTGGATGCAAATTCCTCTTCATTCCCAGGATTACAGGGAGCAGAATGGCGGCACAGCCCTCTCGTGATTTAAAGGTTTTCCAATCTGTAAACAAACATATTTAGAACAAGATCCCCAGTGGGAGAACTAAGTCAAATTCCTTTTGTCAAGGAAACTCTGGTCAGACATAATTTTCCCTAAATTTCCAAAGCCAAACTCTTAACCTCGGCTATCAAGATAGTGGGGCTATAAAGGACTGTGAATGCTAATTTTTAAAAAGCCCAACCTTACCATCCTTGGGGAAGTTAGATTCGCCAGATGAAGACACTGAGCCCAATTTCTCCAATTTCTCCCTTGTGTCACGGTTGTTACCGTACATGTGTTTCATATCTTTCCCTTAGTCGTCAGCCCTTTGAGGGACGAGTCCATGAAAAAATCCATCTTGGGCCTCTGTATTTCCTAGTGCTGCCTGAGTCTGGGATGTAGCAGCATTAAAATAGCAGCCCCTTGCTGAGCAGTGTGGTCATAAGGAGTAAATGAAAACACCTACTCCCCATTCCTGGCAGTATGTGGCAGTAAGTGAAGATTAACTTGTATTATTTTGCAATTGGTGATTAGTTAGGGTGATCAACTATCTTGGTTTGCCCGGGAGTGAGGGGGTTCCCAGGATGGAAGGTCCTGGGTACTCTAGGATGAGCTGGTCACTCTAGGGACGGTGGCGGTTTATTGATTGAATGTGTATGTCTTGTTAGGCATCGTTGGTGCTGGATAAATACACAGATTAGCTCATTTAAATCTTAAAAGAGTCCTGTGAACTAATTGTGATTATTTCCATTTTACAGAGTTAGAAATTGAAGCCTGAAGTCATGTCCCGCCAGCTGCCAGCTCCTTCCCATCAAATGCTGATTTTTTTTAGAAACAGAATCTTCATTTTGCTGCCCTCAGTAGAGTGCTGTGGAATCACAGCTCACAGCAACCTCCAATTCCTGAGCTTAGGTGATTCTCCTGCCTCAGCCTCCCCAGTAGCTGAGACTACAGGCGCTGGGACTACAGGCGCCCGCCATAATGCCCGGCTATTTTTCTGTTGCAGTTTGGCCAGGGCCAGGTTTGAACCTGCCACCCTCGGTGTATGGGACCAGCGCGCTACTCACTGAGCCATAAGCACTGTCCTCAAATGCTGATTTTTAGTTTTATTTATTTTTTTAACTTCCAGTTAATATGAGGGTACAAATTATTAGATTACATTGTGTGCATTTGTTAGGCAAAGTTCAAGTTGTAGTTGAGCACTTCACCCAGGGGATGTGCTGTCTACCCTTTCTTTGTGCCCATTAGGTGAGAGCTTACCAATCTCCCTCTCTCCTCCCCCTCCCCTCTCGCTGCACTCCCCTCCCTGCGACTTGGATTTAATTGTTATTTTCTCTTGTGTGGGAGTGTAGCTGTTTAGTATTGAGTACATTGGATACTTGATTTTCCATTTTTGTGATACTTTATTAAGAAGAATGCTCTTCAACTCCAACCAGGTAAATACAAAAATGTAAAGTCTGTCTATAGCCATACCATTCTGAACATACCCAATCTCCTTTTTTTTGTTGTAGTTGTCATTGCTGTTTGATAGGCTGGGCTAGGTTCGAACCCACCAGCCCTGGTGTATGTGGCCGGTGGCCTAGCCACTGAGCTACAGGTGCTGAACCAAATACTGATTTTTAAACAAGAGCTTGACTTCATTGTGGTCTTATCCCATTGTGGTAACTTGAATGCCCTCCCTCCCAATTATTCGCTCCCCCCTTATATCCTCACCCTTGCCATGTGACTTGGGTTGGGTCAGGAGGCTAGGCAGGTGGCATTCAGAATTGATGCTATGAAAGACCCAAACCTAGGCCTTCATCGCATGTTTCTGCTCACACTCCTGAGCCTCTGCCCACCCCATTAGGAGATTCTGTCCTGGGCAATGTGCTAGCGAGGGGCCTAAGGGACACATGGAATAGCGTTGCCAGGCTGAGCCAC
The DNA here is from genome assembly GCA_963574655.1 of Perodicticus potto. Taxonomy (NCBI): domain Eukaryota; kingdom Metazoa; phylum Chordata; class Mammalia; order Primates; family Lorisidae; genus Perodicticus; species Perodicticus potto. The sequence goes on from CAUYRH010097906.1 coordinate 27,609, forward strand.
AGACCTGCGACGAGAAGAGGTACCCAGTAAAGCCCAGCCCAGGTCAGCCAACCCCCAGCTGAACAGCAGATGGATGAGTGACAAAACACTGTTGTTTTTAAGCTCCTGAGTTCTGAGCAGGTTTGTTCCACAGGCGTAGTTAGCTGATACATCAACCAACTTGACACATGCTCTGGGTCAGTAGATTTTACTGCTAAAGACTTGGGATGAGCCAAGCTTGTATATTATGTCTGGCCAAGTATTCCTAATTGCTGGGTTGCTAATTTGAAGAGTGGTTGCTCTCCCTTTCAGGGTGTTTCTAAAGTTTAGAAGAAGGAAAGAGAAAGGAAAATGCTTACTGTGTTCCCATGCAGTGCTGGGGCCTCACATGTTCTCTTATCTGGGTCATGGCACATCGAATCTGTTGACCCTGAAGCCATCTCAGGTCTCCCTCTTCCTGGGAACAAGGACCTCAGAGCTAACAAGGCAGTTCCAGGGAAGATGGAGTTACCAGAGAGGTCATTTTTTGGTGGTTTGCTCCAGGTATCACTTTCCACATACACCGTAGGGTACAGTGGAAAGGGCCAAATGGTGACAAACCTGGGCTCCAGGCCCCTCTCTGCTCTGGAGCTGCTGCAAGGCCTCGGGCAAGCCCCTCCCCCTCCATACTTCTCCCTTCCCATCTCCTAATTAGTGTTTGGAGAGCTCTTGAGAGCTCTCCCAGGTAGCACAGACAGAGCAGAGTGCAAGGTGGCTTTGTGCAAAGGTTTTGGAATTTGCATCCTGCTGTGTGCCTTGTGAGCTGTGTGACCTTAAGCAAGCCATTTCTCCTCCTGGACCTCAGTTCCTCATCTCTGTGAAAAGGCCATTATGAGACCTGGATGCGGTAAAGTATGTAATGGGCTTGGCACAAGGGAAGCCCTCAGCAAGTGGTGTTTGTTATTGCTAAGATGGCACAACTAGTCTCCTGAAATCAGTCATCTCAAAATAGCAATCAGTTACTTTTAATAGAGTAAATATTTTTCTTCTTCCGCATCATTGCAAGCATTTCCTCTTTAATTTTACAGTTGCATTTACAAAAGAGTTATTTACAGTGCAAAGGGACAGGATGGGCTGCCTCCTTGAAATGGTTTCACAAATTTTCTCCTCTTCCTGTTAAGATATTAGCGCCCAGTAATTGTCGTTTTATATAAATGTGGAGTGTCGGCGGCGAATGTACGCCCTGTCGTAATTGTGAGTTGCCTTGACGCTAATTACATAGGGGAGCCTGTTTAATTGCCAGTTAAATTGACTGTGTGTGTTTTCTCTAATCTGTGTTTCCGGGCAAGTGGGATGACATCAGCTCCTCATTGGACTAAGCATGAATTTGGAAGACCCCAAGAGGCCACTGCAGGAGAAAGTGAGGCTTATGGAAGACAGGTGGGGGCATGGCAGCCGGTGACAATAGGATTGCATATAACTCAATACGTGGCCATCATGGAATCCAATCTGGGATGTCCTGGAAGTTAAGGAAAGTGAGATTTAGCTTCAGCCAATGTGCAGAGATGACCTGGATGAGACTGGGGGTCTGGACGGGGCAGAAGTGTCCTTGGGCCTATCATCTGGACTGCGCCCAGCTAATCCTCTCTGATGGCACCTCAAGCTGCCACAGCATCCTGATCTGTGTGCTCCCTACATGCTCCCTCCAGACCTCTGCTCACACCGATCTTTTGACTTGGAGTGTTGGTCCCAGTTCTTGCTCCCCCAGCCTCCTAACTCTACATCTGCAGTGTCCGTCCACGTCCAGCTACAGTACACCCCTTCCATGTAGCCCTTCTTGATTTCCCCTCTGGAAGAAGGAGTCCCTTCTAGTCTGAACCCCGAGCTCTTTTCTGTAGTCTTTTGAGGTCATACTCATTCCACTCTTGTCTTTGAACTGATCGTGAACCAGGGCATGGGTCCCTAAAGGAAGGTCAGGTGTCCTGCAGAGTGGGCGCTTGGTAGCAGAAGGTGGGAGTTAGAAGACAGGAGGGAAGGAGGCAGCTCAAAGGGAGATAGGAAAGAAAGGACGAAGAAAAACTGAGGACTAACAATAGCAAGCGACACTTTTTGAGCATTGGAAGTATGTGTGTGCACGCACACACGTCAATCACCAAGTATTAATACTCAAGCATACACCAAGTATTAATATTCCATTCTTGTCAATTCACTTCATCTTCCCTTCTTCCTGGGATAGGCACCATTATCATCCCATTTCACAGATGAATAAACTGAGGACACAGAAAGACTGAGTAACCTGTCTCCACAGCCTTAAGCAGTAGATCCAGGAGTCCAAGTTTTCAACCACTGGGCTGAGCTGTCTTGAAGGAAGGAAGGGAGGAAGGGTGGGAGGGAGGGAGGAGAAGAGTTGAATTCCATAGCATGAGTTCTCCTGATGTTTAAAAACCTCTCCAGCCTTCCACACACGCTTTCTCCTTAGCTCAAAAGCTAAATTAGAGTGGATTGCACTCTCCTCACTTTAGTAATTTAGATAAAAGTAAAATTTTGTCTGAGAGCAGAAGCAATTATAGCGCGGGTTTTGTGATTAACTTGATTAACACTGTTTCACTCTAAAAGTGATCCACCCCCCCTTGGCTGGTGACTGTAATCAGAGCCACGTCTTTCAACTGTGCTACAGCTGCTCTCTCCCCCCTCCCCCAGCTCCCCAAAAAAGGATTTTGACATAAATACTTATTAGGGAGGACTCCAGTCTCTGGCTGGAACAGTTGAGCAAAGAGGAGGAAAATGTCTCTCTCTACATTAGCATCTGTAGTCGATTAAAAGGCTGTTGCCCACTACCCCCATTACTGACAAAGATCCCAATTATGCAGCAATGAAATATACATACACGATACAGGAGGGTTTATACATTTTTAATTTTTTTCAAAGAGAAAACGTTCAGAGGAAACTCTAATTAGAGATTTCGTTTCTTTAAGAGAAAAACGATATGTGGTTTCAAGAAAGATTATTTGGGGTTTATCGTTGGGCAATTGTGAGTATTTCCAACCCCTGGTTTCTGCTCCTGAGCGAGGGACTGGCACCCACTGGGCACTTGTGGAAATGCTGAGGTCTTCTGTCCTGCAGAGCTTTGAGATTTGAATCGCAGCAGGGTTGGGGTCTGAGCTGGCTCCCTGCGGCCTCCCCCTGGACACTTCTCCAGGCTTCTGGAATTTATGTTCTTGTCTGTACCTTCCACCCTTGAACGAGCCTTTTTGATCAGCAGGACAGCCCTGCTCCTTCTGGCATCCCCACTCCTAGCCGGATGCTCTAGAGAATATTCTTGTTTAACCAAACCTACCAGCCTAGAGGTAGGACTTATCACTACCCTATCGTGGCAGATGAAGAAATGAATTCCGAGAGGCCAGGTCACCCACCCAAAGTCACACATCTGCTTAGCGGTAGAGCTGGATTAGAGTCCGAAAAGACCAGCCTGGAGCCCCTACCTGCTGGTCCTCACTATGCTGATGGATGCAGTGATTACAGAATGACACAGCCAAAGGGACTGGGCAGAGAGGCACTCCAGCCACTCAGCAGACTGAGGCCCCACGGGGGTCAGTCAGGCCCACTCTGTCCAGGACCTCTGTACTGACTGCCAGGACTGACCAGCTTCAATGTCTGGTACTCAACAAGCCAAAGGGACATTTGGAATCTAGAACCTTTTACTAGAGAAGCAATTACCATGAGCAGCTCCTGGGTCCTCTTTTTTAGAATCTTTCTGGGGTCTCCTGACATTTCTGTATGTGCAAAAGTCCCAAATACTACAATGCCCCCTTTGGATGTCTCTAAATTATCTAGATTCACATTGAAATCAAATTCCATGTCATTGATGGGCTCAGATACTGCAGTTTATCTCCTTCTCTCCCATTTACTTCACATAGGCAATGGCATCTGGAAATCTAGAGCCTTCTCTCTCCCATGCATGGTGGCAGTGTCCTCCTGGAAAAGGTGACAGAAATGATGACATGGTATGTCACTGAGAGGCGCTCTGGGGTTAGACTGAGTTGAGATCCCAGCTCAACAGTTCCATAGACTGGGTGGCCTCTAGCAGGTCCTCTGACTCTCTGGGCTTCAGTTTCTCCACCTGTAAATGGAGATGATCATAATGGTATAGACCTTATAGGACTGAAGTTTTAAGGTGGCTCTTTGTTGGAAGGGTCAGACTAGAGCACATAGCGAACTCTAGGTGTTACTGCTCGTGACCTTCATCGATTCTTGCCTCTGGTCTCCTCTCAGCAATTTCATATGTTCCGACCTGGCATCTACTCAGCACTCACTGAGGGCAGATGCTGTGCTTTGCATGGACTGTCCAGGCAGGTGCATATTGGTGCAGACGCCAGAGCAGAGCAGAGGTTGAAACCCAGGTTACCTTGCTCTCAGTCTCCTGGACATGCAAGCGGTCGCTCAGCAGCCTGAGTCACATCTCTGAGCCCCAACACAGCTCTCTCTCCTCTGCGCCTCCCTTTCCATGCCCAGAGGGAGGCAGACAGCCTGCAGGTGGAGAGACAGAGGCTGGCGGTGTTCATCTTCTTCTTCAACAACTCAGCAACCTGGAGGGCCTCACAGGGGTCCGTCTCCACCACCAGGGCCCTCCGGCCTCATCCGCCCCCTCCCCTTCACCCTCAGTTGGCCTCCTGATTGCCCATCCTGTGCCACCAGCCTCCTTCCTGCCTTTCCTGGGGCGGGCTCAGGCCTGGCACCACTCCAGAACGGCTTAATCAGAATAAATCCTGAGAAAGCACATGTATTATTTATTCCAGCAAAGGTTAAATAATTTGATGAATTTCTCAGGACGCTGCCAGAATGCTGATGTCCTCCTAGAAAAAAACATAAACACAAACAAACAACAAAAAAAAGCCACACACACAACAAATCTGTCTTCATATACACACTCACAGCAGCTATAGCCCCTTGGCCCATGAGGAGACCAAGTGGGCAGGCCTCGGAGACACTAGCACCAGGCCCAGGAGGAGACATAGATTTTCCCAAGGGCTGAGTGGGGATGACAGCTCCCACCCCTGGCCCCTCTTGCATGATGTATTTTCTGGAGCTGATGATGCCTTTCATTTTGCAAATGGCCATGGAATGCCTATTGATTTACAGACCCAAATGATGACCTTGGCTTAAATGGATTTGTTTATGGAGCTCCTTACACTTGGGGCTCTGGGGGCTGTTGGGATGAAGGAAGGGGCTGTCATAGGGGGAATGGGGGGAGAGAAGCCCCCGCCTGGGAACTGTGGGTGACTGGGACCTTCTTGCCCTTGGCTCACAGCAGATTGGTTCACCTAAGCCAAGCAGGGAGGCCAGAAATAAAGGCAAGTCAGAGCAGGCCACGACTGTCCACATTCCCCTCTTCCTTTTCTCCTCCTCCTCTTCTTCCTCCCCCTCCTCACCATCACCACTGCTGCGGATCATTTAGCTCTTAACATCTACCAGGCATGGGGCTGAGTGTTTTACCTGCCCTGTGTCCTGAAATCCCCCAACAGCCCCAGTGAACTGAGTACTTGCATTTAAATCTCCATTTGAGTGACAAATAGTCCCAGAGAAGCTCAGTGAGTTGCCAAAGGCACAGAGCTATTAGGCCGAGCCAGCTTCTAACTGCTTACCTGGGCACCAGGACTGCGTGTTCTTTCTGCTCTGCCATGTAGCCTGGAGTGGGAAAGAGCCTGGACCCTGAGGCAGATGGCCGGGTGTGGAAGTTGGTTCTGCATGTGCAGCTGTAGGATCCTGGGAAAGTCCCCTAATGCCCTGTGTCTCTGTTTCCCCACCTATAGAATGAAGGCAATCATAATCTATTCCTCCAGGTGATGTGGTGACGACTGAATAGGTTCATGTCATGAATGGTGCTCAGAGCAGTGCCTGGCCCTTAGGAGAGCTACACTAATGGTTACCATTGTTGTTCCCTCCCTACGCTGCCCCTAATGAACAGCCACACCCCACAGACTTGGACAATGCACCTCACTTGAAACATGTTTCTTTGTCACACTGACTTATTCAACCCATTTTATAGACAGAAACATTGACATTGACCCAGAGAGGTCTGATGGATGTGTGGCATTTTCAGAGCACCCCTTGAGAGCAGCAGAGCTGGGGATGAAGGGTACACTCCTTGGATCACTCAGATCTGGATGGCAGGGATGGCTCTGGCCAATTCATGATAGGACAAGGGGCTTGAAACTCTGGCACTCTAACATTTAATCTTATCGTAAATGAAAAAAAATAGGGGAAATAAGCCCATTTTATAGGGTTCTTCTTTCCATGGACCTAGCACTGGGCTGAATGCTTGTCCAGCATTTTCAGACCTGATCTTGGGCACATGGAGTGTCACACGTGGAGTATGGTGCTCAGCGCACTGCAGCATTACTCTCTTCTGTCTCCATGGTCCTCCCACCTACCCCAATTCTCTGGTGCTCCAAAATGTGGCTCCCTCCCTCTGCCAGCCTGCTTCTTTGGGCCCTGCCTCCCATTCAACTTCCTTGTCCCTACCCCTCCAACACTCTACCCCTGCCCCTGAAAATGACCTTCCTCTAATTTTCTGATGCAGTGTTTTCCCTGCATTTCTCTTCCCCTTATTCAGCCCTTTGGACATGACCCTTGAGAAGGTCCTTTATTCTGAAGGCTGCTGCCCTAACCTTGCCCTCCTTTCCCCTGTGTTTAGTGCTGTTCCCTGTGCAAGGAGGGCAGGGTCTCCCTGCGGTTCACCTAGGTGGGTGGGCAAAGGATGTGGGGTCAATAGAGACACTCTGTGGACAGAGGCAGAGCCTTCTTAAACCTTTTCCACACTGTGTGTTCCTCCAGGGCAGGGATGAGGTCCTTGTCACCTCTGTGCCCCCCAGCACCCCTCGCAGGGTGCGGCACACGGTAGGGGTACAGAATGTTTTCCAAGCCCCAAGCTACGCCGCCCAGTGTGGTCCCCACAGCTGTTAATCTTCCCAATCAACATCCTGCCCTGAACTCAGGGGATGTGATTTATAGAATTGAAAGAATATGTTGGAGTAATTTCAGGATGAGGTTTTTCTGTGTATTTGTGTTAGAGCTCTCTGGGGGTGGTGGTGGGTAACTGATGTTAATCCGCTGATCATGCAATCAGAGCTACAGCTCACTGAGACACATCCAGATTCTTTGACACCCAGGAGGGCTCTTCTCCACACTCTCAGTCATCCACGAAAATTGAGAGGCAATGGTGGGAAAAGCTACCAAGATGGATTTGGAACGGTCCCCAGAATGGTGATGCCCCTAACTCTGAGTGAATGGCATGTACACCCAGCTTTCCATCTGTCTATGTACCCATCCATCCATCCATCCACCCACCCACCCACCCACCTGTCTACCCTTGTACCCATCTACCTATTCATCTCCATCCATCCACCCAAACAACCACCCATCCATCGTCCATCCATCCATCCATTCATGCATCCATCTGTCCAACACAGGATGGATGGTAGGTCAGACATAGTTACCACCATGCATTGATCTTAATACTTCAAACAGATTAGCAGACCCTTGTATTAGTCATCTCAGGCTGCCATAACAAAATACCATAGACTGGGTGGCTTACCCAACAGAAATTTACTTTCTCACATTTCTAGAGCCTGGAAGCCCAAGCTCAGTGTGTCTGCTGGCTGTGTACTCACATGGTCTTTCTTTGGTGGGTGTTCATGGACAGAGAGAGATCAAGACCAAGTTCCCCTCCTCCTCTTCTTATAGAGCCAACATTCCTATTGGATGAAGACCCTACCCTTATGACCTCATGTAACCCTAATTACCTCCTAATGGTCTGTCTCCAAATACAGTCACATGTATTTGTGGATTAATGGATTCAACATATGACTTTGAGGGGATACAATTCAATCCACAGCAACTCTCAAGAACAAGAGCATTTTATTGGATCCCCTCTTCCTCCACCCCTACTCTTATTAAGGTACAAATGGAAAATATTTGTTGGTCTACTATTTGGCCTTCAGATTTTCACAGTTGGAAGGAAGAAATGCAGAATGGAATATTTGGAGACAGGTAGCTATGGATCTGATTCCAGGCTCTGCCACTCGGCTGGGGTGGCATTTAATCTCCGAGAGCCTCAGTTTCTCCATCTGTAAAATAAGGATAATTACAGAACAAGCTTCATAAGATGAAATCTCCCATGTGAAGTGCATAGCAAAGTTCCTGGAACAGAGTAGGTATCTAACAAATGGAAAAGCTTACTAGGAGGGCCAAGGCCTGGAAAGGGGATTTCAGAAAGTGAGAGGCATTTGGGCCACACTCCCCAAGTTTAACTTCTAGATTTGTCTCTTAGCTGAAAGACTATGGGCCTGGGCCTCAGTTTCCTTATCTGGAAAAATGAAGCTGCCAGTGGTTGCTGTCTCATGGGGTTATTATGATTCAATGGCTATAAACGTGTCACAATAGTGCCTGAAACATAATAAAAATAAAAGATATTGGCTGTCATCATTTGAGAGCCAAGAAATTGTGACTAATCTCCAGGGGACAACGTTTTATCTCCTTGGTACACTTTGTTATTTTATGAAAATCTTTGTAAACTTACACCACTTCCTGGTGTAAGGGATGGCTCACTAGCCAAGGTCAAGGGCTATGTGTCCCCATCTTTTCTCCCTTCCTACTTCACCTTGGGAAACCTCTGTCCGGGACAGGAGCAGGCCCCAGGGAAGACCCCCAGAAGTCCCCCAGATCCCACCTGTCAGTGTCCCAGGCCTCAGTGGGAAGATACATTGGAGAGACGGCACGCTGTTCCCCCTTTTTAATTACTGCTTCCTTAATTGAGTCACAAGTGGTGTTTGTGTTGCCATCAAACCCATGAGGACCTCGTTGTTTATGTGAATGACTCTCAGTGGAGTGACAGCTTCGAAATGTGAGATGTTCTGTTTGTACCAGTTTTAACAAAGTGGCTACAGATTTCCTTCTTAACGCGTGGCCTGGGAGCTAAAAAAAAAAAGTGTGTGTGTGGTGGGGGGGTGCTGGAATTTCCCTTACAAAGAATGACATGAAACATAGAATGGAGCCCTAGTGTCACAAGACCCTGGATCCATGGGACATTGGAGCCACCGAAAGTCTCCTATCTGCTGCTCTGAAGTGCCTAGAGATGATGAACCTTGTATCTTATGAGGCAGCTCTTTCCCTGAGGGAATCACAGGCTATTGGGAAAATCTTTCACACACCACTGATGCTGGCTGAGATCTCTGGAGAGGCAGCTGGAATGGGAGCCGGTGGGAATGACCTTGACACATTGAGACTTCAGGCTGTCTTCCTTTCTCTCAAGTTAAGTCAGTAGCTGTACAGAGACTTACTGTGGGCCAGGGCTTGTGCTCGCTGCTATAGAGAAGACAAGATGAGGTTCCAATAGGGCTTTGTCCTTGAGCAATTTGCACCCAAAGTGGCAAAGGCCACCTGCACAGAACAATGAGGAATCACTTGAGAGAATTAAGAGCCAAGTCAGGTGGCTCATTCTCCACAAGCAACCAGAAAAGGATGCAGTCAAGGAAGGCTTCCTGAAAGAGGAGTGTTCACATGAGCTGGGCCTTGAGGGATAAACATGATGTGGCAGGATGGGAGGGGGAGGAACAGAAGAACCAGCAAAATCTCCTGCTCTCTGTAGGGTCAAATTCAGCCCCAGCTCAGCCACCCTTCCCTCATGAACCTCCCTAGCATCCTGGCCAGGCATGAGCCCAGGAAGACACTGTCTAGGGAGCTTCCCAGTTAGTTATTTATTTTTTCAGTTTATGAAAAGATAATTCAGAAGACATTATTTCAATCAGACCCCTACGCAGTTTAGGAATGCTAATGCTTCCTCTATTTAAAAGGTGTGGAATAATTAGGATGCTGATGAAGACTGAGCCAAACCATTACCCAGCGCTGGATGCTTTTCCCATCCCCTCTGTATCCCCGAGTGACAAATTAACACATAACAGAACAACGGCTGCTAACACTTAGGGCATATTTAGCTCAGACTAGAAGCTGGGTTTTTTTAAGAACAGGAAGGTTTTCCTGGCTCAAACTTGGAATGAGATTTAGGATCACAGAAAGGAGCCGGAAGAGTGTGAGCAGCATGTGGAAGGGTCAGGCGGGAGGCCCCGAGGGGCAGGGCAGCAGGAACCCGGCCCTGGTTTCAGGGGAAGAAGTTGGAGGGTTAATCCTGTGAACTCACAGTATGACCTGGGGGTGCCACAGCCTCCTATTTGGGGACAGGGAAAGAATGAGCCTCACTGGAGGGATAAAGAAAAGGGGAACTTGAAAGAACCCCAAAATAATAATAATTAACCACTGCTGGACACTAATTAGGAGCCAGTCACTATAACCCTCACAGCTATTCCCCTGAGGTTGCTACTATTAATATCCCCATTTTAAAGATGAAGAAATTGAGGCATAGAGCAGATAAATGGCCTGATATGTTGCAGAATAAAAATTTGAACTCAGATGTGATGCTGCCTGCTGGTGTAGGAGCCAGAACTGTGAAGTCACAGGGATCATCTGGGGACAGAGAATGCGGGCTCAGCCTATGAAGGATCTTAAAACACAGTCACCATGGGTTGAATTGTGTCCCCTCAGAAGATGTTAAAGTCCTGACCCCCACCCAGTACCTGTGAATGTGGCCTTGTTTGGAAATAGGGTCTTTGAAGATGATCAAGTTAGGATGAGGTCATTAGGGTGGCCCCAAACCACTATGACCACCTCCTGATGGAAAGGGGGAACCTTGGATGACACAGAGACAGACACACAGGGAGAAGGTGATGTGAAAGCACCAGGGGAAAGCCATGTGCCAGCTGAGGGGCTGGGGCTACCAGAAGGTAGGAGCAAGGAGTGGAACAGATGGTCCCTGTGAGGCAATACATGTCTGTGGTTTAAGCCATCCAGCTCGTAGGAGCTTTGTTACAGCAGCCCCAGGAAACTCATGCAGCAGAGAAAGGAGATGGGTGCCTGAGGCCTAGGCAATAGGAAGCTATTGCACATTTCCGAGTGGGGCATCACATGCAGCTGGTATTTTAAAAAGATCACTCTACTGTTATGTGTATCTGGGGCCCTGGAGGCAGAAGAGCTACTATGAACATGTGTGAGATTGCCTGACAACTGGCTGGGAGCTGTGTGGGGCTGTGTAAGGGGCAGGGCAGGAACCATGGAATGGCCAACAGAAAAGAGACAGTCCCCACTATTTAGGGCTGCAATGATAATGACATTAAATAACTTTATTCACTAAATCAACTGGCTCTTTCATCGCTTCTTACCCAGGGGAGACTGAAATGCTCTCAGTTAATATCTAAAAAGGAAAAAAAAAAAAAAAACCAAACCAGAATTCAGGGATCAAACAACTTTTTTGATGAGGGAAATGTTATTTCTACCCAGCCAAGACATCAAAGCCTGAGAATGGTGCTTTTTAGGTAATAATAAAGGGGATTCTAAATAATGTTCAACTATTTCTCTGCTTTTCGCAGGGATCACAGCCACCTCTCCTAGAAGAAGAACACCAGTGATGTCCCCAGCCAGCCTCCTCTCCAGGAGGACATGTGGGGTCTCCTAGGAACTCAGCACTTGTATAAATACAGCTTAAATTTCTCTTTGCATGTAGCAGCCCAAGCATTAAAATTCATTGTTCTAGGCATCACATGCATTTCTGTAGATACAACTGGCTAAAAGCCAGGCAGACAATTCAGCTATGTTTTGACAGTTCTGTTCACACAGATGGCCCTTGAATCAGGAGATACATCTACATTTCGGCAAAGTCACCCATCAAGTGGGTTTCTGAAAAGAAAATTCCACTTACTTATTTATCCTATTATTTCTATTTAGATATTTTTTTCAAATCTACTTGTAATAGTTAGCTTCTGCTATGTAACAAAGCAATCCCAAAACCTAGTGGCTGAAAACAGCAATCATTTTGTTATGCTTAAAAATCTGTGGTCAACCAAGCAATTCTACAGTCAGCTGGCGGGTTGGCTGGAGGCCAGCAGGTCTGGGATGGCCTCACTCACTTATTGGTTGGAGTGAACAGAACAATTAGCCGCTTGTCCTTCCCGATCCAGCAGGCTAGACCAGGCTCTCTCACAAGGTCAGTTTCAGGATTCCTAAGTGCACTTTTCAAGGCTCAGTTTGTGCCACATTTGCCAGTGTCTCATTGGCTAAAGCAATTCACCTGGTCACATCCAGAGCCCCTAGTGGAGAGATAGACTCCACCTCTAGATGGGAGGAGAGTTGATGTCACTCTGTGAATGAGAGTGCTTGGGGGGGGCGGTTGGGGGGGCTGGGAGGAATTCTTGGTCAATTTCGCGGCCATATTCCTCCTCCTTTACAAAAACAAATAAAGGAGCCTAGCATATTTTAATATACTTTGTGTCAGGCACTGTGCTGGGTCCTTTATAACACAAAGGGTGCCAAAAAATGTATACACATTTAAAGAAAGGAAAAAACTATGTTAAAATTGTAATACTCAATATATACCAATAACAAAAGATGATACAAGTTACACTAAGCACCTCTTATAATTGCAGAAGTCAAATGTGACTTGAGCATTACAAATTTACTGCAGTTTTTCCTTTCTTAAATTGTGTAGACACTTTTTTGGCATTCTCTATATGTATCTCCTTTAACCAGAGAGGTTACATAACTTCCCGAATGTCACACAGCTACTTGTCACTGGAGCCAGGACTCCAGGACCCCAGTGACAGGGTTAAGTATCAGGGCTAAGTCTAAATCTTCTGCTGTTTTTCACTACACCTTCTTTTCTACCATTTGTGGAGTTGAATTTGTCATTTCTGGGTTCCTAGAGCCCACTGTTAAGACTTTTCATCCTATTATAGTCAGTGACTTTCTGTTCTGTTCTCCAACCTTCACTTGCCTACCTCCAGTGTTGGGGAAGTTGCTGGCTATTTTGACAGCCTAATTCACAGCTGAAAGCTCAATCTATTACAAATTTCTTTTAAGTCAAAATGAGATTCTAAAAATCTTGAGTGGTAAGGAAGGGAGTTGACAAGGCAAAGGTTTGTTTGGAGTTTTTTTTCCCTGCTCTGAAATCTAAAGTTTATCGTTGTGAGTTGCCTGGTTTTGTGACTGTGGTTATCTTCGTTCTGCATCATTTGGAGATTGCAATTTGCATTGAAAAAACCCAATGGAGAAAATTTTTGATTAGCTAGGTGAGTAATTTTTTTTCCTTAAAGAAAATGAAGATAAGAAAATAAATGTTTAAAGAGCCTTGTAAAACAGGAGCCCTGAAAATGCAACAATAATTACTTGCCTGGAACTCCTAGGGCTATGCACATGTGGGTGTCTCTGTTATGCACAGAGAGCACCCATTCCGGGAAATCAGTGGCTGTGCACAGGGGATGATGTTCATGGAATCATTCATTCATTCACTCATTCGTTCGTTCGTTCATCAGTCATCAAACACTATAGAGTTTGCTAAATTCAAGACACCTTACTGGTTAAACTTGGGAGTATAACAAATTGTGCAAAGCATTCACTCAAGACTTTCAGAGTCTGGAAGGGGATTAAAGCAGATGAACCTGACCTGAGGGGGGATGTGCCAGAGGACTGTTAAAGGTGCAAAGTGCAGCAGGAGCTCTGAGGAGGGAATGCCCCCAGTCAGAGGGATCAGTCCTTTCTCCCCATCTGAAGGCAGAAAACAGGAACTCAGTGTCTTCTGCCTGTGCTCACTAACAAGTTGCATCAGAAATCATTAAATCTAACTCTGTAGAGATAGCCCAAATCCCTTGCAACAACCACAAAAAAAGCGCACAATATGAAATCTCAAGTCAAGGCTTTTCTTATGCAAATTCCAAAGTCAAAGGACTCAGAGATGAGCAGTTCTCCGCAGGAAGATGGAAGGAGCTGTTCTGGGTGGTGGAGAGGTCAGGAAAATCAGTAACAGAGCTGGGGCACTCCATGGGTTGCTTCAACTTCCTCCCTGCAGATGGTTTCAGATGTTCCCTCAATAAAAATTACCACTGGGCAAACACAAATAAACTTAACGGATTTAACTGACAGAGTTAAACAAGCAGAAGATAGGATTTCTCTTAATGAGAATAAACTACTTGCATATGAAAAAGATTTAAAACTGAGGATCCAATAACTCACCAGAAACTTGGAACAGATTCCCAGAATTGGGGGGCAGGGATCACCGGGCAGGGAAAACTCTGTCTGGAAGAGTTCTGGGGACAGCTGAAGGGCAACGCAAGGCAGACGGTTCTCCCATGGAACCCAGCCTCTGTGATGACTGTGGCAACCCAGCTGCTACCAGTAAAGGGTTAGAAGCAGAGAGTGATTGAATTGAGTCTGTATTTTTTAGGTCACTCGAGTTCCCTGCATGGGTAGTGCTAAGGAGACCAGTTGGAGGGGGCCATCAGGCTGGCAGATGGCATAGCACCAGGTTTAAGAGTCTGGGAAAACTTAAGCCCTTACCTTACCATTTGGAGAGTCCAATAATAATGCTACCTTATCAGACTTGTGTATGAATTTTTTGATGTAATACTCATTTACTATGTATTCATTCAACAAATATTTCCCGAGAAACTAATATTATGGGCCAGGGACAGTTCCTAGCACTGGGAATAAAGTAATGAAAAAGGTTGACAGAGCTCTGCTCTCGAACCGTTAGGTTCTAATAAATCTTAAATTTTGATGTCATCTCTTAATTTCTTTGCTTGCAAGCAACAGAATCCCGACTTGCTGAAGGGGGAAAGGGGAGTGATTAGTTCCTATGGTTCAGAGCATAATGAGGTAGCCCATTGAAATGGAGGGATCAGAGCCACAGCGTATAGAACTAGATCCTGGACCACCATGACTATCTCTCTGCAGCTGTCCCTTGTCTCTGCTTGTTCCCTGTCTGTCGCTGCCTTTACTGTGTGTTGGCTTCTTTCCCTCCGGCTACAGACAGGCCTTTCCCATCTGCTAGGGACAGGCACAGTAGCACTTGGGAACACCAAGAAAGGGCTTCCTTCAGCCTCTACTCGGCAATTCCAGAGACGTTCCCTCTAAGGCCCTGCCCAGTTCTTGAACTAGTCACTGTTGCCAGAAAGATGGAGAAATGTGACTGTCCAGACTTCAATCATGTTTGAGTCATGTGGCTTCACCAGAAACACCTGGAGGGAAGTGCTCCTTAATGGAAGGGAAGCAAGGAACAGAAACCAGCAGATATCCCTCCATGAAAGGCACTGGCAGGTTTAATACAGTGAGCAAGAAGGAGTAGCTCAAAGTGGTGATGGCACTCAACAAGCCTCAGGAGAAACTGTCCGCCCCTTCATTTCTTGCCTTTTTTGCTACTCTTGACTCCAAGACTATGCCCAGCAGGTAAAAACCACTAATTCTCAAAGCCAGGAAACTCTTTCCTTGGTTGATAAGAACTGTGAGCTTCCTTCCTTCCAATTTGGGTGAATTTCAAGAGCTTCAGTGGTGCCTGCAGCCCCATCACACCCCAGAGTGGAAGCTCTCTACATTTCAAAGTCACTTGAGGATAAATGTATCAAGATAGTTATTTGGGGGGCCAAGTTAGGTTTCCTTCTTCCCCAAGCTAAGCTAATAGTCACTAGAGCAATGATACTCAATGTTCATAAACAGAGCCACCCACCCACCAGGCTAAGATCCTATCCATTGGCAGGTTAAAGAGAATTCTTGATAACCCAATGAAGGTCTTCATGGAAATGGGTGTAGCCGTGAGCAAAGGGAGCTCAGTCACAACGACGAATCTTTGCGGTCTATTGTTCCTTTATCCTACAACTGCACCACAGTTTTGGACCCAGCTCCAAATATGACTTTGAGTGCTGTGGTGCATTCTCTCTCTTTCCCACTTTCTCCCTCCTTCTCGTTTCCCTTTTGCTTCATTCCTTTAAACTTGAGTATAAGAAGACAGGCGCACGGCCTACAAGCACATGAAAAAATTCTCATCATCCTTAATCATCAGAAAAATGCAAATCAAAACTACCTTGAGATATTATCTAATTCCAGTAAGATTAGTCCACATAACAAAATCCCAAAACCAGAGATGCTGGCGTGGATGCAGAGAAAAGTGAACACTTCTACATTGCTGGTGGGAATGCAAACTAACACATACATTTCTTTTTTAACGTATCTGGAAACAAAAGTGATGTGGGTTTTTCTTAACATAGAGGAAAATTTATGGAATAGATTTACTTTACATATTTGAATGTATTTATTCTCAAAGAACTTGAGATAGCTTGAATTGGGTCATAAGGCTTATCAGGATTGTTGAAGTTCAGAAGAAAATGCTAGAGAAAGCACATGGGTTGTGCTGGATTTCCAGACACTTGGAAAGAGTTAGCTAAGGTTTTGCATAGGATTCTAAGCTTTCTAGGACCCAAAACTTCTCAGATCTAGAAAAAAGAAAAGGAAATGTGATTCATTAAATAAATTTTGTACTTCTGGCCAACTTCCAGAAATCCAGCAAAAATTCCCTTACAGAGATAAATGATCTCCTTGAATTAAAATTAAGGAGGAATTTACGGCAAGAGTGTCTGCTTGAGAGGCACCAATTAACACGATGGATAATCTATGGTTTAGAAAAACACAGCACTGCTGTTTAAATGCATGTATCTACTATTGAATCTTTATAAAGAAGGAGGCATATTGCTAAATTGTAGCTCAGTGTGAGGCTGACATAATTATGCCTTAGGTTCTGTTGCATTCTGGTGATTCAAATTAATATAAGAATAGCAACTTGAGAAAGAGCCTAATGTACATGCAATCTCTCCATCCAGCTATTCCACTCAGATATCATATGTCTTAAGCAAGCATTTGTCAGGTGTTAAATTGCAGCAAATCCATGATAGGGTTGTCTAACAGGTACCTGTTGGGCTGATAATCTATTGTGCTGGTTAAAGTATAAGCCATATGCTCTAATCATAGCTGACATAGGCACCCTCTCCACAAAAAGGAAAGGTGAAGGAGACACATTTTCAGTGTGGTGATGGTAGCAGAATGAGTATGGCTGGGCACTCTTCCAAGGACAACTAATTATGATTTAACTGCATCTTTGCTTGTCTCAATCCTGTCCTCAGTAGGATTTTAGTGGAGATCCATGGAGCTTTGCTCTTTCTGGAACCTCTAAAACTTCCAGCAATTGCAAGAAATAGCAATTCTAAGAACAAATTCTTGACAGTACTCCTGTAATTTCCAGTTTCCTGTTAGGGAAACAGAGGAGAGAGGATCACTTGAGGCCAGGAGTTCGAGACCAGCCTGGGCAATATAACGCAATGAGACTTCTCTTAAAATAATAATACTAATAAATTAGAAAGGCATGGTAGATGTGCCTGTAATCTATTCTCCTCAAGAGGCTGAGCCCACGAGGTTGAAGTTACAGTGAGCCTTGATTGAGACACTGCACTCCAGTCTGGGCAATGGAACAAGATATTGTCTCTTAAAGAAACAAACAGAAAAGCAGTGATTATCTATGTTTTGTTTGTTTGTTTTTTTTTTTTTTTGGCCAGGGCTGTGTTTGAACCCGCCACCTCTGGCATATGGGGCCAGCACCTTACTCCTTTGAGCCACACCCGCCCGATTATCTATGTGCTTTTAGAGACAATTAGAACTGATTGATTCTTATCTAAGCCACCCCTAGAAGCCTATATTTTTTCCACCATCTCCTGTCACAGACTTTTATATCTATCAGAATGCATGCTAGTCATCACCTGACTCAAGGTGGTGTTCTTTATACCGTGAGCGCTGGAACCTACTGCCCATTATCAGAAAACTCTTCATATCCACTGCGTCTCTGAAGTTTCCCTTCATTTGTTTTTTGTTCTGAATACAGTGCACGTGTTCACTGGAGATACCTTATGCCCCCATTAGCCCCCTCATGTTGCTGATTCATTACAAATCAATGTTTTACATTGAGTGGGGACTCAGTACAGCCTGCCACTCTTATTACATTTATCTCATCAATCCATTCTCCTCCTGTCCCAGACAACTATTTTACAGCTTATGACACTGACTTCCATTTTACTTGGGCGGGGGGTGCAGCAAACAGAAGAGAATTACAACATACTTCCATGACTATGTCTACTTCCTAGGTCACAGCACTTGAATTCACCGAGTATTTCCTCTCCCCAGCTGTGATGGAAAACATCTTTTGGATGCTACTACTAAGACATCCCCTGTGGTATACTGGACTCTATCTATTGTTGCCTATGCAAAGATGTGGGTGATAAAATTACCCCTCCCTCCAAAATCTAAAATTTTACTCCATACTCTATCTTTCACGCATGCGAGAGAGAGATATTGATTCCCGTGTCTTCCTCCATGCACAACTCCATTTCTCTGTTCCTTTCGAAAGAAGTGCCTATATTCATTATTATGTTATTCTCCTCCCATTATCTCTTGAACTCCCTCCAACCAGCATCATACCTCCATGTCCTTTGGCATCACTACTGAGAATGTCACTGAAGCCCTTCACATTTCCACATTCTCAGCCATTGTCTACTCACTTTCTCAGAGATAGTCACAAAGTTGCGCATGTTCCACACTTTGAATCACTTCTTTTGATTAGCTTTTCAGATATTTTACTTTACTAGTTCCCCACCTACTTCCTTAACCTCACCTCCCCAGTTTGCCTCTCACTGAAAACTGTTTCAACTCTTTCTTCTTTTAATCTATAAAATTTGGGTAGTCCTGGAGCTCAATTCTCAAACTTCACCCTTTTTATATCTGCATTGTCTCCGGTGTTGGTCCAATCTAAGGTTGTGACTTTAAAAGTACCATTTTGATATTCATGACTCAAGCTCAGCCACAAACATTCCCCTGTGTTTCACACTTTCATACATGACTATGTAACTGACATATTCCCTCCAGTTTCTAGTAGATTCCTGAAATGTAATGGGAGCTCTTCGTTACTCTCCCAAACACACCTCTTTTGTTATCATCATCTCTGTGAATGTTATAACCTGGAATCAAGAACCTTGAAATTATTTTTGATTCTCCACTAGTCAGTTCTGTTGGCACTGCATATGTGTGTAAAAATAGTATCCAGAATTTGACCTCTTATTACCACCAGGACTGTTGCTGTTCTAGTTTAAATCTCCACCTTATTTCACCCACACTGCTATGAAGGACTCTTTACAAAGTTAAAATTTATTGTGTATATTTGAGGTTTACAACATGATGTTATGACACCCATCTCCACAACCTTTGAAGTGATATTCCTGTTACCAGTTTGAACTCTGTTCACTCTACGTCCACTGCACCCAGAGTAATATTTTAAGACGTGATCCGATCATATCATTCCAAGTAAAGCAAAGACCGCTGTGGCTTCTCATAATACAGAAAGTAAAATCTAAAGATATTGCTACAGCTTACAAGGGCTACATATTCTAGCCCCTGGATAACTCTACAACTTTGCATTTTCACATTGCTACTACAATCTCTTCTATTCTCCACATTCTGGTCACACCATCTCCTTTGCTGTTCTCCAAAGACTCCAACCAGCTCTGGCCTTAACCCAGCTCTGGCCTTGCATTGCTTACTCCACTGGGCACTCCCCCTCCAAACATCCACCAGATTATTCCTCACTCCATTCTGGCCTTCATTCAAATGCCTCTTGCCTTGAGCACCTTCCTTGGTCATCCCCACAAATTAATAACACCCAGACCTCTATTCCCTTATGCTCTTTAATTTTTCTTCAAAGCTTGAATCTCTACATAACATTGTACATCTATAACATCTTTCTATCTCTGTATCCTGATTAAGTATGAACTATATGAAAATAGTAACTTTTTCTTTTTGGACAAAGACTATACCTCCAGCACCTAAAAAAACACCAGGACACAGTGCAATTGCTTAATGTATATTTAAGGATAAATAAATGAAAAGATGAATTAGTGAGTTTAGGGGAGAGAAACAGACAGCAGTTTAGTGATTTTAGAGGAGATAAACAGACAGCAGTTATTCTAAATATGGTCTAAGGCTCAATCTGGGACTGAGTAAACTTGGAAATCATAAAGGGAGTGGAGAACCAACGGGGAAACTGAAGAAAGTGCCCCAGAGTCTAGTATATGGATAAACAACTGAATGGCTGTCATCATCCAGGGCAAGAATGTCTATTCTTGGATCTGGGTGTAAATCGTTTCCTGTCATAAAAAGATCCAGACTGGCATCGAGAGGCTGTTCTGACAGGGCAGGCTCTTAAAATACCTGCGATGGCAGCAGAGATTTAGACAATGTTTATGTACTCACAGGCCTATATCTGTTACATTCTAAGGGCTGGGTCTAAATGGACTTGAGGGCTTGTCTTACGTGAAGAGCTGGTGTGTGTGTGTGTGTGTATGGGGGATACCTAAATGAGGAATGCCAGGGGAACCTCAACACAGGAAAAGTCATTCTCTGATGGCTATCCTGAACTATCTTTGAGTTGAAAATAATATTTTCTTAATAAAGAATTTAACATGAAATATAACTAACACACATGTAGGCATTATCTTTTAGTGCTTACTATAATCCCCCAACTCTAATACCACAATTGGAAGGAGCAAGTATACAAACGCTAAGAAATTAATGCAAGTATACCAATACCATGGACACGAATACTGGGAGACCACATTGTATTGCACTGGAAGACGCCAGTCTTGATGTACAATGAAAAGAGCACGGGTTCTAAAAACAGCAGAGTTGTTCCATTAATGGTCTTTACTATCAATGACTTAGAACATATTATTTCATTACTTTTGGCAGCTCTTCTTTTGTCTGCAAATAGAGATGATAATATTTAACTCTAAGGTCATTTTGAAAATTAATATACTACATGCAAAGACTCGGTTATGATTTTGGTCATAATATGTGCTCAAAAATTCTACTTACTTTCCCTGCTTCTATGTGTATCTAATAATTTAGCTATGCCTAATACATCATATATTCTACTCCTGGAAAATAATTAGGTAAAACTTTATAATTTTTAAGTGCTTGGATCATCCTGTATGAAAATTATAGGTTCTTAAAAGTCTTCTGTTACCCTAGAAAATGCAAAGAGATATAAAGAGGGTAGTACTAATCTAGAGCCTTTACTATCTTCACAAAGCCAAAAGACTGTATGAAAGAGTAAAGTAATACTTTAAACTGATCCACAGGGAACAAAGTGGCTCAGGGGTGTGTGTGTGTGTGTGTGCGCACTCATGTGTATCACAGAAACCCACTCCTCCAAGTGTCTGGTGACAGAAGAAACTACGGAGATACATCTTTGTCTCAGTTATGTGCACATGATGACAGACTTAAAATTTTCCCATTTTTCTACCTCAGAATATCTTGTGTTGACTCATTTCTCACTTTTGGAGTTACATACTGGTGGGATCCTTATCAGAAAGGCAAATGTCGCTTGAAAAAAATAATAAATACCACATATTTGTAAGAGGGTTGTCACTATGCATACAGACTACCCATGAACCTAGGAAATGCACAAATTGTTCTTCAATGACTTTTGAAGTTGTAAAGTTACTAACATTTAATACCTGTCTCATTGGCTGTCCAGTAAAAGTGAATGATGCTCACCCCAGGAAAAATAATTGATCTTCCTTTAATTTCCCTGTGTGGAAAACACCCTCACATCAATCCAAGACACTCAGATACCCAAAGTTGGGAGGTAGAAGGAGCAGGTAAATGGGGCTTCTATTGAGATGTTGAAAGATCCCTTTCTACCTGAAACAAACTAGAGACCCTCTGCTATGAGCTGAGTTGCATCCCAATGCCCCCCACACCAAAGTCATGTATTGAAGTTCTAACCTTTTGCAACCCCAAATGTGTCTGTGTGTGGCAATAGGTCTTTAAGGTGGTTCTAAAGTTATAATGAGGTCATTAGGGTAATCTCCAACCGCAAATCACTGGTGACCTAAAAGAGGAGATATGGATACACGGTCACAGTGCAAAGATCACATAAAGACACAGGAAGAAGATGGCCATCCACAAACCAAAGAAGGTAACCTCCCTGGAAATCAACCCTGTCAACATCTTGATCCCAGACTTCTAATCCCCAGATATCTGAGAAAACACATGTGTTGTTTAATCTACCCGGTATGTGGTACTGTGTTATGGCAACCCTAGAAAACTAATGCACCTTCCGAGGAGGTCAATGCATTATGCACGCAGATAACAATAGCTATGAGTGGGGACTAGTGGGAGCTGGGGAGACAATTCTGAAGTATTATTCTGACTTGCTTGCATAAATTACTCCTTTCTTACATTCTTATAATATCAATGAACTTCATTCAACTCCTAGCTACACATTGTATATAGTGGTTTTTATGGATTTGTTTATAAATTTTAAACTTGCATTGTGTATTCTATCAGCTGATATAGTTTGTACTCATTTACACCTAATTTTCCTGTTGACAGGAAGAAAATGGAATCTGTTATAATCATAAGCAGAGAGGCTCTGGACATGGTTTGGGGCAGGAATACAGAAGGGCACATGTGAGAAAGGCAGTGTTTATTTTTTTTGGCTTTGATCTTTTTTGCACAGCAAAGAAAATAATCAACAGAGTGAAGAGACAATATACAATACAGTAGAAAATATTTGCTATCTCATGAGGGATTAATATCCAGAATATATAACTCAAGTAAGTCAATATCTAAAAAAAAAAAAAAAAACAAAAAACAAATAAATAACCTGATTTTAGAATAGGTAAATTAGCTGGATAGTCATTTCTCAAAAAAGAAGAAATACAAATGGATAACAGGTACAACATCTATGTTGAGAAAATGCTCAACATAGATGATCATTAGAGAAATGAAAACCTAAACTACAATGAGATATCTTCTCACCCCAGTTAAAATTACCAAAATAACAACAACAGAATAAAAAATGACAGATGCTCGCAAGGAGAAAAGGAAACCCTTATATATTGCTGGCAAGAAGTAAATCAGAATAACTATAATGGAAATAGCATGAAGATTCCTCAAAAAAAAATAAAAATAAAAAACAATATGCTTCAACAACCCCACTACTGTGTATTTATTTAAAGGACAGGAAATCAGTATCAAAGAGATACATGCAACTTCCTGTTCATCAAAGCACTACTCGCGATAGCCAAGATAGGGGGTCCAGCCATGAAAACACAGATAAAGAACAAGTGGCATAAATGCACAATGGAATACGATTCAGACATAAAAGCTGGTGAAATCTTGCCATTCACAGAAACATGGATGAGACTATATGACATTCAGCAAAATAAATCTGGCACAGAAAAACAAATACTGTACTTTCTCACTCATGTGGGAGCTTAAAAGTTCACTGAAGTCAAGAGTAGAATATTGGTAACTGGAGGCTGTGAGGGAAATGGGCAGGGACGATGGGAAAGAATGGCTAGTGATACAAAATTGCAGCTAGGCAGGAGGAATACATTCTTCTGATCTATGGCACTGTAGGATAACTATATTTAACAGTCTCTTATTGTATATATCCAACTGCTAGGAGAAAGGATTTATTTTATTTTGGTTTTGAGACAGGGTTTCACTCTGTGGTCCAGACTAGAGTGCAACAGAGTCAGCCTTGCTCACAGAAACCTCAAATTCCTGGGTTCAAGTGGTTCTCTTTCCTCATTTTCTTAAGTAGCTTGGACTACAGGTGCCCACCACAGTGCCTGGCTAATTTTTCTATATTTAGTAGAGGAAGGGCTCTCTCTCTAGCTCAGGCTGGTCTTGAACTCCTGGGCTCAAATAATCCTCCCACCTTGGCCTCCAAGAGTGCAGCGATTATACATGTGAGCCATCACACCTGGCAAAGGAAGGGAATTTTGAGTGTTCTTAACACAAAGAAATGATGAATGTTTGAGATGCCAGATATGCTAATTACCATGAATTAATTATTACACTTGTATGCACATATATGTATACATATACATGTATGTCACTTTGTGTTATTTACATATAATACATATATATATATAACACACACAAAAGTAGATAGATATGTGCCTTTAAGTTTCTTTTTCCATCTGATGTTTGCCAGCAATGGCCAATCAATCAATCAGCAAAAACAAAGCTCATGAAAGTAGCCTTCCAAGGGGCCTGTGATATCAAGTTCAGGGACTCTGCCAGACACTAGTATTCTACTTCAAAAAGCATCAAGGTCCAAAGCATAATTGATTTTATTTCACACTATTTTATTTATTTATTTTTTTAAATGACACAATCACCAGGCAAAGGCTGAAACCATTCATGTTGTTTTCTGTGTTTCCAGCTGAATTATTAATCTTCCTGTCAAGTCTAATTCTTGACCCTCAATTTAGTTCTATTCCAGCATTTGATGCCTATATTAGCCTCACTGCACTAGATTTCTTTTGCTCCCTTGGCTATAGCCTGCTAAGAAACTATTTTTTGAGTACTTAGCAGAAAAGCAACAAATTCTTTATTGACTTGGATTTTAATTTCAACTACTATTCTTTCTGATCAGGAACTTGAAAATACATGTTCTGAGAGGTTTCTTTCATGCACTGAAAGGTGATTGCCAAATTTCATATATATTGAAGAACATAAATTATCAGAAAATCTTCCATTTTTTATACCTGGAGGAATCAATGGTTTTCTGAAGGTAAAAACAAAATAATTTCAAGAAAGCTGATAGCAGAGAAACATGTGAGACAGTACTAAAAAGAGACCAGTATCAGATTTTACTATGTCTGATTTTTATCTGTGATAACAGGATAAACAAAGACAAATTAAAACATAAATTCAATGTTTAAGTGATAATATAAGGTAATCCAGGAATTAACAAATCCTGACCCTATAGTAGAATATTGGTGTTTTTGAATAAGATGACTTCATATTTTTAGGACTGCCTCACTTTAGCACACACATAATTGAAAACAGTGCAATCTATTGAACCAATCAAAATTTTTTCTAACTCTCATTACTGTGTTACAACCAATAGTAACAGAATTTTAAAGTGTGTAGAGCAATGTTGCTTCAGGAAAAAGTGTTCTTCAGCATTGCGAAGTATATGAATCAATAAAATACATTGCTTGTGTCCCTTGATGGAAATTAAAGTAAAATTACTAGTTCCTCTTCTAATCCAATCTCTTGCTGAACAGCACTTCCATAAATATCCTCAAAGTTATTTGTCCCAATTTCTCTTTTCAAATGAGAGGATGCACACTACTTCACAAACAAGTTCATTCCATTTGGGGATGATTTTAATGCTTGTGGAATGTACTCTTACAATAATTCTTTTACAATTCCTATGGCTATGCATCGGTACCATGGTGACCATGGAAACCACACAGTAAATATGCCTCCCCCATTCACTCTTGAAATTCCCATCCCCAGCTTTCCCTTCTAAGTTTCTCCATTGTTTCCTATAAAATGATTTCTCCTATAAAATGGTTTCTCTTCCCTTGGGTAAATAATTACATTCATCTAGACATACTAGGATGTGTTGATACGTCTAAAAGTAGTTTTCGCCTGAGAGTCAAAAGTGCACTGATATTTTCCAATACCAAGGGCTTAGTGGGATTTTTTTGGTGTGTTCATCATCTTTCAGTCATTATCAATTAAGTCACTCAGCAAACACTAATTGAATCATCCCTAGATGTCTTTTGTTATGATAGTCACTGGAATTAGAATGATGTTTAAGGTACAATCTGGGTTCTTCAGAGCCAATCAGTCTGGAAGATAATACAGAGTAATCAGGCAATTATAATACCATGTTATGCTGAGATAAATGCAGGATGCTCTAAAACTCCAGTGGAAACACACATACCTTTAAAGCATTCATAAGCACTTGCCAGGGGTGACAACATTAAGAGAGAGAGTGTGTGTGTGACAGGGGGTGGGAGAGAGAGAACAGAATTTGTTATAAGATACTGGTTTATTGTGAAACAGATGCCGAGCAGTCCCAAGACCTGCAGTTGGAGAGCTGAGAAGCCAGCACAGTGAATGGCATAGCTCTAGACTGAGTCTTGTGAAGTAAACTGAGATAGAAAGATGGACCCCAATTTGATGCAATAATTGATAAATTTATTACACCTGCAGGGGGCTGATACCACAAAGGCATGCAGCCCCGAATGCCAGGCGGGCAATCCTTTTATACTATTTTTCTTGCATGGTCAGCAAAGCAAGCTAGCGTAATACAGAAGCTAATCATAGCAGTTAAAGCAGGGTCGCAGGGTAGTGGGTACATATTGCTTCATAAATCATAAGATACATCACAAGTTCATTACTTCATGGGTCATAATGTACATGGTTCATACATAGTTCAGGGGTACAAAGTACGGGCGTAAGAGTTGGGTAAGTTTCCAAGGAACTCGGGACTTTCCACCAGGGGGTATTGCACCAGGGGCTTCTTTAGATCATACCCCTCCCTTCCTTCTGTATGCTTATCTCTTCTCCCAGAGTTTAGCTCCTCCACCCTTGTGGGGGCTGGGGCTAAGACACAAAACACTTCCCCTTTGAAGGGTAAAGGGTTTGTTATATTCTTGAAATCTATGGGTTGGGGGATTAGTAGCAGGGGTAGGGGGCTTGGTGCAGGGACAGGGGGCTTGGTTATTACAGGGGGAATCAGAAAGGATGATGTTGACTGTTTCTTGGAAGAGAAATAATGGATCACAACAGATTCTGTCTCAACACTGTTGGTGACCCACGTAGCAAATACAGATGAAGTGCTGGTTAGTAGGATGACCTTAAAATCTGGGATGATAATGGAAGATAAGGCCATGAGAAAGAACTAGAATTTTATTGAATATTATTTATTTATGAGCTATAGGGTCCTATCAGAAATGAATGATATTAAAAAATATAGGATTCTGTCATATTCAAAGAGATTTCAAGCTACACGAACAGATGTAGTTTTTTTAAAATCTTAAGAGCCAAAGAAATTCAAAATCCAAACAGGTAACATAGCAGCTTGAGTTATGAGGAACTCAAATCCATCTCTCTTTTGCTAGGAAACCCTCATTATGGGCTGCACAGAGGACTCAGCAGGCTCCATCAGGGATTCAAAGGGACTGGGAAATAATAAAGTTGAAGATGAAAGAGAAGGAAGGGAATGGAGAATTAGAGGTGAGATGAATAAATGTTGAAAAGGCGATAACTTTGAGATATCTGGTGACTGTCACATTCTATTTCAGGGAACAGACTGTAATATATGAAATGCGTTAAAGGATATAAATAATCTGTGCTAATTTTATTTTTTTTCTTTTAATAAGTCATATACTCATAGATCATAAATACATTTTTTAGTAGGTAGATATTACTAAAGAAGAGTTTTCCTCTATGCTAATTTTAGTTTAATCATGTTTTCTTTCTGGATGATAAAAGGGACTAATTAATGTATATATTATTGATTGACATTTAATTCAGTGGATTAAATGTGTGGTAAATATGCAGGTCATATGATGTTATTAATAGAAGCTACTATGTATTGAACCCATGCGTAGAAAATATTTTGGTTGTTGTTCCTTTGTATTTAAATACAACAACCCTTCTCTTATGTACTGTGTGTGTTTCCATTTCACATATGAAAAATGAGTCATCAGAGGTTAAATCATTACTCAAGGTTACATGTGACTTGTTAGTAGGTGACTAAAGTAGATGCCAAGGCCACCGTGGGCATGTTTAATCTTGTTAGCAGTGATAATCAATGTAGCAGGGCTATGGGAGTTGTCCAGCAACAGCGAGGAGCATTTTATCACTGACTTTGTTTACAGATGTTTCTTTTACATTGAACTTGTGATGTTTTCTTTTCTTTTATAACTGAGACAGAGTCTCAGTCTGTCGCTCTGGGTAGAGTGCCATGGCACCTCAAAATCTTGGGCTTGAAGATTGTATTGCCTCAGCCTTGGGAGTAGCGAGGACTACACTAGTTTCTCTATTTTTAGTAGATTCAGAGTTTCGCTCTTGCTCAGACTGGTCTTCAACTCCTGAGCCCAAGGAATCCACCCACCTTGTCCTCCAAGAGTGCTAGGATTACAGGCATGAGCCACTGTTCCCTGCCTGAACTTGTGTTCTTAAACATTGCTCATCTACATAAATTTTGTCATTACTTTTTTTTTAAAATTAATTAATTTTTTTTATTAAGTCATTTGTACATAGATCATGAATACACTTATGCCATTATGGGATTCAATGTGTTGATTATTTATACAAATTGGAGTGCTTACATCCTACTAATTAACATAGCCTTCACCTCATTTACCCAATTACAGTGCTAAGACATTTGTGTTCTACATCTGATACATCCAACTTGTACTTGCAATATGCTCCATAGGTGTGGTCCCCCTACTAACCCTCTCTCTATTGACCCACCCTCCTTCCTTCCCCTCCCCTTCCCTCCTTCATCCTAAGCTATAGTTGTAATTCATCTTTCATATGAAAGTGTGAGTGATTACAAATTGGTTTCATAGTAGTACTGTCATTACTTTTAATTTTAAAAATATTTGGATTATAGTTGAAGAGACTTCTGCTTCTGAATGAGATAAAGTTACAAGAACTAGATTTAAGGCTCGGTGCCTGTGGCTCAATGGGCTAAGGCCGCAGCCATGTACACCTGAGCTGGCAGGTTCGAATCCAGCCCGGGCCCGCCAAACAACAGTGATGGCTGCAACCAAAAAATGGCTGGGCGTTGTGGGAGGCGCCTATAGTCCCAGCTACTTGGGAGGTGGAGGCAAGAAACTCTCTTGAGCCCAGGAATTGGAGGTTGCTATGAGCTGTGATGCCACGGCACTCTATCCAGGGTGGCAGCTTGAGGCTCCATCTCAAAAAAAAAAAAAAGGAACTAGATTTACTCTCTGAAGCAACTAAGATTCAACACCAAATATGCATGAAATACGTGAAGCAACAATTTTCAAGACTTTAAACATTAGACAGCAGCAAAGGAGAATAACCCCTCAGAGACTGGTGAGGAATGGGGGAGGCTGGGTTACTGGCCACTATCTTCAGGCATCAAGGAAGCGAGCGGGGACCCTAGCATAGATCAGTGGATCTCTCAGCTGAGGATGTGGAACTGGGAGTCTGGAGAAGTCAAAATGGTTAGAATTCACAGGACAGAGTTTTGGAGAAGAAAGAACTGCGTGGGGGCAGGTGCATGCCTGTGTGTGTGTGGGGATGTGTGTGTGTTTGGGGGTAGGGGCTCCAGAGATGTACAGAGCTTCCCCTATAGTTTCTGTTGGGTCCTGATCAGCCCACACATTTGTAGAAACTACATGAGGTCAGAGAGAAAACCACCCAAAAGGTAGAGCTCATATTAAATTGGGAAGAATGGCTGGCGACCTGTACAAGACTGAAATTGAACCCACACCTTTCACCAACGAAAGTGGTGAAAGTCTATCACTAACGAAGATAGACTCACAATGGATTAAAGACTTAAACTTAAGACATGAACCTATAAAAATACTAGAAGAAAGTGCAGGGAACACTCTTGAAAGCATTGGCCTGGGTGAATACTTCATGAGGAGGACCCCCAAAGCAACGGAAGCAGCATCAAAAATACACTACTGGGATCTGATGAAACTAAAAAGCTTCTGCACCGCCAAGAACACAGTAAATATCACTAGCAGACAACCCTCAGAATGGGAAAGAATATTTGCAAGTTATGCCTCCGACAAAGGCTT
>CAUYRH010097909.1:0-41530 GCA_963574655.1 Perodicticus potto
TTCCATGTCAGAAATCCTTTCTTCTGCTTGCTCCATTCTGTTACTGAGGGATTCTACTGTATTTCTCAGATCTTTGAGGGCTGCAACTTCTTATCTCAATGTGTCAAAATCGTTGGTCATTTTTTCTTTGAATTCATTCAATTCTTGTGACATCTTTTGGGTCATCTTTTGGATTACTGCCTGAAGTTCTAATTCCATCTTTTCCTCCATTCCACTGATCTTATTTGCTATCCAGAGTCTGAATTCGATTTCTGACATCTCAGCCATTTGCTTATGCAAGGGATCTTGTGCTATATCTACCTTGTCATTCCGTGGGGAAGTTGATCTACTCTGATTATTCATATTGCCAGAGTTTTTCTGTTGATTCCACCTCATGATTATTTTTCACTGTTTTCTGTGACCGTCCTCAGAGTTTGGGAGGTATCCCTCCCAGATCAGACCCTGGCAGGATCACTGTGCTGTTTCTGGATCTTTGTAGGGAGTGACCCTGGGTAGCTCTTCTGGGACTGCCCCACCCAGGGAGTTCTGGCTGCGGGAGCAGCTCTGGAGTGTGGCACGCCCAGATCAAGCAGCAGGGCGTGGGATGGAGTACCCCGTTGCCTTTGCAAAGAGAGCCCGTGCCTCCAGCAGTCTCTGGCTGGGAGGAGGGCTCCGGAGGGAGGGCAGCAGGCCTGGGGCACGGATTGGAGCCAGGTGGGGTCCCAGAGGGTGGCAGGTCAAGGCCAGGCAGGGCACAGATTGTTGCCACCTGGGAGTCTCAGAGGACTTCCTGGCCCCTGCTGGCGGCTGGCCAAGTCCCGGCAGGGTGCCAATCAAGCTGCAGGGGTTCTCGGTGGAGTGGAGTTCCTGGCTGCTGTGGGCAGCAGGCCTGTGGCACGGATCAGGCTGAGTGGGGCACAGATCTGCGTGCAGGAATCCCGGCTGAGTTCCTGGCTGCTGCTGGTGGTCGGCCAAGGTCCAGCGGGGTGCCAATGGGGCCCAGCCAGAGTCCCAGTGGAGTTCCTGGCCACTGCTGGCAGCAGGCCAAGGCCCCGAGGAGGTCCAGGTAGAGTTCCTGAAAGCTGCTGGTGGTGGGCCAAGGCCCAGCGGGGTGCCAATTGGGGCCACGTGGCAGTCCTGGAGGAGTTCCTAGCCTGGGGGCTGACAGGGGCTCAGTGGGGCCTTGGAATCTCTTACCTGGCAGGCTGCCTGGTCTGGCATATATGGAGGGTGGGTGCTGCTCAAGTCTTCCTGCCTCAGTTTCAGCAGAGGTCAGGCTTCTGGTGCATCAGGTAAGTGGGGAAGGGTGTCCTGGAAGTTCAGAATGGCGGAAAACTTTAGTTCAGTTTTTCTGCTTGAAGCTTGGTTTCTGGAAGTCGCAGCTTGCCTCAGAGGTGACCTGCAGTTATCACTTCTCTCTTTCTCGGCTGAGCTCCCAGGCTTCAGCTCAATTAGACAGTTTCTGGAGGTTTTCTTTCCTTTTGGACAGGAGCCTCCATCGGAAGCTTCTTCCAGTTGGTCATCTTGCCCCTCCCCCTGGCTTGTGTGTTTTAATCCCATCAGCCAGTCTATGCCTCTTCAATGGGGAATTCAAGTCATTAACATTTATTGAGATAATTGATAAGTGTGCTTAGCATTCTATTCACCTTATTTTATGAACGTCCATTGCTTAGTTTTATCTTTTGCATCATTGTGGAAGCTAGGTTCTGTCTTTTAATTTCTGGTTGCTTACTTTGTTGGTGGTCCATTGTGATGGTCAGCGTGTAGAACAGGTTGAAGTATTTCCTGTAGAGCTGGTCTTGTGGCACATTTCCTCCATGTTTATATATCAGTAAATGATTTGATTTCTCTGTCAATTTTAAAGCTTAGCTGAGCAGGAGATAGAATTCTGGGTTGGAAATTGTTTTGTTTAAGTAGATTAAAGGTAGATGACCATTGTCTTCTGGCTTGAAAAGTTTCATTAGAGAAGTCTGCAGTCACCCTGATGGATTTGTCCCTGTAGGTCAATTGGCACTTACTCCTGGCACCTTATAGATCTTTTCTTTTGTCTTGACTTTGGACAGGCTCATCACAATGTGTATTGGAGAAGCTCTATTTGAGTTGAGGCAACCTGGGTCTGATATCCCTCTGAAAGGAGTGTTTCAGAATCTTTGGTGATATTTGGGAAATTTTCATTTATAATATTCTCTAGTATGGCTTCCATTCCTCTGGGGCATTCTTTTTCCCCTTCTGGGATACCTATAACTCATATGTTTGAATGCTTCATAAAGTCCCATAAATCTGTCAGTGAACATTCTGCTTTCTCTCTTTTTTTCTGCCTCTTTAACTATCTGAGTTATCTCAAGAGCTTTGTCCTCTACCTCTGAGATTCTTTCTTCTGCATGGTCTAATCTGTTGTTGATACTTTCTATTGCATCTTTAAGTTTCCTATTTGGCTCCTTCAATTCCTTCAGCTCTGCCATATCTTTTCTATATTCTTCATATTGTTCATCTCTTATTTGATTCTGTTTTTGGATTTCCTTTGGTTATTTTCCTCTTTCTCAGCAATTTCTTTTATCATTTTCATCATCTGTATTTTAAATTCTCCTTTTGTCATTTCTAACATTTCTAACTCAGATAATTAAAGAGGCAGGGAAAATAAGAGAGGGAAAGCAGAACGTTCACTGACAAAATTATGGGACTTTATGAAGCATTCAAATGTACGCATTATAGGTATCCTAGAAGGAGGAGAATGCCCCAGAGTAATGGAAGCCATACTAGAGAATATTATAAATGAATCCTCTGTAGTAGCTACCTCACAGTCCTTTGGGGGTGTTGTTCTGGTTGGATTTTCATGTTGCCAGGATTTTTCTGCTGATTCTTTCTCATGAGTGTTTTCTTTTATCTGTTTCCTTGCTCTAATTTTCCTTTCACTTCCTTCTGCTCTTTAAGTTACCGTGCCTCTGGCCTATGGTTTCAATGAGTCCTTTTGGTACAGGAAGGAAAAGGGCTAGCCTCCCATGCTCCCTTGCAAGCTAACTTTCTCCTCAGATGATCCTTGTTATCCCTGATCTGTTTTTCTCTGTTGGTTGCTGGCTACTTAGGCCTTGGTTGAATGTCTGCCCCACTACATATATCAGGCAGGGTTCAATGCTGGAAGGATAAACACTCTGAAGTATTTTAAAGAAAAACCATCTAAGGAGGCCAGACACATGGCTCTTGCCTATAATCTCAGCACTCTGGGAGGCTGAGGAGGGTGGATCGCCTGAGCTCAGGAGTTTAAGACCAAGAGCCTGACTCTAAAAATAGCCTGGCATTGTGGCTTTGATTCTATTTTATAGGAAAGGACAAAGTAAAAAGAAGTTTTGTCATACTACAATGGCTGCCAATCAGTTAAAATTCATGAAAAGTTGGAAGGGAATGGGTGACATCTATGGCTTATTGAGTAGGGCCCCGGCTCCATATACTAAAGGTGGCGGGTTCAAACCCAGCCTTGGCCAAACTGCAAAAAACAGAAAAATAGCCAGGCATCATGGTGGGCACCTGTAGTCCCAGCTACTCGGGAGGCTGAGGCAAAAGAATTGTCTAAGCCCAGGAGTTGAAGGTTGCTGTGAGCTGTGTCATGCCACGGCACTCTACCGAGGGTGATAAAGTGAGACTCTGTCTCTACAAAAAAAAAAAAAAAGTTGGAAGGGAATTCTGCAGTTGTATCATCTAACTTTCTACAAAACTCTGCTGATACAGGTGCTGGGCTTCTCACTGCCCGAATGTCTACTAGGATCTGAAATCCAGCTCTATCCCATTTTGAGATTACTCATATTCTTAGCCTTTTTTTCACATAACATCTTTAATATATCCCATCTGTAACTTGCATTGATTGGTCTTAGTTTTTTCTCAGTAGTTTCATAGAATAAATCCACTCATTGACTGATTACTCCATTTATTCATATCACATTAGATGCTTACCATATACAATGTAGTGGCCAGAGATAAACCTCATGTTCCAGGAGCCAGCAGATTAGCAGGAGATTGACATGTACATACGTAGGGCACCTGTTGTGTATGCCACATGAGCAGTGTAAATTAAGTGCTGTAAGAATGAGGATGAAGAATAATAGGGAGGGGTCAGGTCCTGAAGGCATGGCCAGTGCTACTGTCTGAAATTTTTTTCTTCCTAAAATTCGTATGTTGAAATCCTGACTCTAAAGGTGATGGCATTTGGAGGTGGGGCTTTGGGGAATTGATGAGATCACGAGGGCAGAGCCCTCATGCATGGGATTAATGCCGTTAAATGAGAGGCCCTAGAGAGGCCCTCACTCTACCATGTACTATTACAGCACAAAGGCAGCCATCTAGGAGGTGGGCCCTCACCTAATACTGAATCCACTAGCACTTTGGTCCTGGATTTCTTAGTCTCCAGAATACATTTCTATTGTTTATAAGCTATTAAGTTTGCCAGAATGAACGAAGACAGTCAGCAAATACATCATGGAAAAGGTGGCATTTAAAGCTTTTTTGTTTGATAGTTTGAGGTTGGAGGGCAGAGATTTGGGGGTGGAGGTTGGAAGGTTACAGTGTTAGAGAAGTGATGGGTGGTTTAGAGCCTAGAGTTTGAAGTGAAGATTGGGAGACGGGGTTAGAAAAGCTATTAAACCAAGTGTGAAGACTGTGAGGGCTTTGTGTGCCCTGACTGGAGGGTAGGTGAGAGAAGCGGTGGGGACAGCACTGTGACAGTGGCATTCACTCCGTCTCACATGCTAGGCTGCAGAGTTTGAGGATTACCCAGTGAGGCAGGGCAGAGCCCTGGGGCTGAATGCTAAGCAAGTGACATTTGTGTTTAGTGCAGTAACTCTGGTGGCAGGAAACAGTGGGCTTGAGTGACATGCCCCATGCGTGTGGTGGCCCCTGCAGTGGAAGCACTGAGTGATGGTTGTATGACCAGCTTGCAGTGGCACAGCCCTGGAAACTGCCTACTGTGTGCCTTGAGAGAGTGTTCCCTTTCCAGGTGCCACATCTACATGCACTTCATGTCCCTGGGCACAAGCCTTCTTTCTTCCTGGTGAACATTTACGTATCAGCACCTGCAAGTGGCTCCAAATCATTGTGGTAGAGAGTTCCTGGATCCAGATAACTGTAGAGAAATGTCTTGGGTTGGTGCACCACCCCCAGTGAGGACTACATTAAGGATAGGCACAGAACATGAGAGAAACTCCAAGAATTCTCTGAGATAAAGGTGTGTGCACACTAAATTTAAATTTAATAGCGTTTAATAGTGTTTTATGTATGTTTATACAGTTCCTTTTCCTTATTTCTTTTGTTATTGAGTTAGTTGTTATTGTTGTTGTTTATTGCATTTATTTATTTTTGGCCTAACTTGAAAAGAGGGGCTGCTATGTGGAGGAAGTGCAGTGACAAGGTTAGCTGTACCTGGCTGACAGGTGCGGACATGAGCTGGTCTGTTGCTGGGCCACTTGCTGAATGAAGCATCATTAGCAGTTTTCTAACCTGTCTCCCCACATAATCCTGATATTTGCACTTACTTCTAAACTTCATAATCATTCTCCCTTATTTTGCATGTATTTACAGAGTACGTCTGTTATAGGTGCTGGGCTACGGTAGTGAACAAAATAGCCAGAGATTCCTGCCCTCTCGGCTTACCTAGCAAGAGGAGATAGTCAATAAGTACATGAGTAAATATATGAATTATACAGTATGTCAGAGGGAGCTGCATGACATTCAAAAAAGAAATAGAGAAGGTAGAAGGGAACAGGATTGCCAGGGAGTGGGGTGGGGGACAACTTGCAATTTGAGATACAGGGTTCAGGGCTGTCTTCCTCAAGAAGGTGACATTTGAGCAAAGACTTTGGGGTAAAGGAACTAGGTAGACAGGTATTTGGGGGAAGAAGAGTTCCAAGAACAGAAAGCAGCAGCAGAAAGCAGCAGCAGCAGCAGCAGAAAGTGCTGAGGCAAGAAAGTGCAGGGATGGTGAAGAGGTTCTGTGCTTTTCTGTTCTTCATAAAGAAACCGTGCTGGTACAACCACGAATGCTTGGAAAAGACAAGCATTCAGTTTATGCATAATGGTGCTGAATCAAAATTACTTTTTATGAACTTCACACTCTGATTTGAGGAGGACACAGGATACAGGGAGGTTTCCTGGCTTCTAAGCTGCTAGAGGTTGAATCGTGGCTCTGCCAGTGACTGCCTGTGAGATCTTCCATGGGATAATTTTTTTTTTTTTGAGACAGAGCCTCAAGCTGTCACCCTGGTTAGAGTGCTGTGGCATCACAGCTCACAGCAACCTCCAATTCCTGGGCTCAAGCGATTCTCCTACCTCCGCCTCCCAAGTAGCTGCGACTACAGGCGCCCACCACAACACCCGGCCATTTTTTGGTTGCAGCCATCATTGTTGTTTGGCAGGCCCAGGCTGGATTCGAACCCGCCAGCTCAGGTGTACATGGCTGGTGCCTTAGCCCATTGAGCCACAGGCACTGAGCTCTTCCGTGGGATACTTGACCCCTTCCTGCCTTAGTTTCCCTTCTGTAAAATGAGCCTCATAACAGTATTGACCATCTGGGATTGCTTTGGTGATTAAAAGAGTCAGCATTAATGAGAAGCTTGGAGCTCTGTGCGACACACAGCAAGCACTCAGATGCTAGCAACTGATAGGTCACTGCTGCCGCTTCCATCACTATTTTTTTTTTTTTTAGAGGCAGAGACTTACCCTGTCGCCCTTGGTGGAGCTGTGAACTGTGGCGTCAGCTCACAGCAACCTCCAGCTCTTGGGCTTAGGTCATTCTCTTGCCTCAGCCTCCTGAGGAGCTGGGACCACAGGTGCCTGCTGCAATGCCCGGCTATTTTTTTGTTGCAGTTTGGCCAGGGCCAGGTTTGAACCTTGTTATATGGGGCCGGCGCCCTACCCACTGAGCCACAGGTGCTGCGCATGTTTCCATCACTATTATACGAGTTGGAGCCTCTCAGGTGTGTCGTGTATGCTTTGGGTATACAATGTTTGCGTATACAACACGTATACAATGTTTGTGTGTGTGTGTTTGTGATGTGTTTGTATGCAGGTGTTGAGAGTGTGGGACTTAATTTATAAAATTGTTATAGGAATTGGATAAACATCCCAGTGCTCAGCATATGGTAAAGACTCAATAAATGTCTGTTGTCCTCCCCTCAGGAAGCATTTTAGGCAAAGAAAAACAGTGCAGGGCTTTCCTTTTTTGCTCACTATTAATGGATTTTTTCGGCTGACTCATTAGAATGAGGGCAAGGCGAACATATTCTATAGACTCAACCTTGGAAACTTGTTTGCCCTTAGCACCACCAGTGGAGTGAAGGAATTCTCCCTGGATCATTTTGAGCATCACTGCGAGGCAAAGAATGGAAATAGGGCAGCAAAGGAGGGGGCAAACGAAACGAGGGAGAAAGTGAAGAAATAAATAGGGAAGGGCACCATTAAGGTGAGACCGTGGGATCAGGACCCAAAGTAGGAGTCCCTTTCTGTAAGGACTTTGAAAACAGAATAGATGAGATCAAAGGAGTCCCTCATCAAGGGGCTGGACCAGAGGGTCCCAGCTCAGTGAGTCTCCGAGATCAGCTGCTCTGCCTGGTTGACTATCCTGCTGTTGCATAGACAGACTGAGTCAGCCTATGTTTCTGCCTGTGCTTAACGAGCTACCAATACAAAAAAGGGTTTCTTTCTTATAATATGAGGTCGGACAGTTAAGTTTCTGAACTCACCCTAGAAAAAGTGCTACATACCACTTGGTGAGTATCACCACAAACACCTTCGAGGTACTCCCCTTGGGAACCCACGCACTGGGTCCGGCCAGCACCTAGTCTGTGCTTCAGAGCAATTTTTTGGCCAAGGGGAGAACTTCAAAGGTGACTATAGTGATGTTCAGCCATGTGGTCTGTAGCTCTTTTTCTAGGCTGAGTTCCCAAACTTCATTGTCCAACCTCTTACTGAGTAAGGTTGAATCACTGGATATTGAGGTAGTAGATGCCGAAACCAGGTTTGTTATTTCTCTGGGATCTGTCCCCAACTTCCCTGGGCAGGTTATATGGGACTCTGGGGTCTGCTGCCAGAAAAATACTAGAACTGTGGCCTCTCAGAGACACCAGGGAAAGCGACGTGCCGGTGCCCTGAGGGAGCTCGAGGGCCTCCAATGTCTGCAGGAGAAGGGACCTGTGCCTCTACAAAGCAGGGGTGGGAGGGCAGACAACTGAGACTGGGTGCCCACTCACTGTCTGC
Organism: Perodicticus potto; assembly: GCA_963574655.1. NCBI lineage: Eukaryota > Metazoa > Chordata > Mammalia > Primates > Lorisidae > Perodicticus > Perodicticus potto. The sequence continues at coordinate 8,218 of CAUYRH010097909.1, forward strand.
TGCTGTTTGGATTTGTAGGTGTGGCAGGCGTCTCCAGTGCCAGGGACCACACCTTTTCGACAACATCAAAAGATGGGGAAGGAGCGTGTTATACATCTCTAATTTCTGACATCTGTTACCCACCTCAGGAAGATTCCACATACTTCACTGGGATTCTTCAGAAGGAAAATGGCCACATCCCTACTTCAGAGAGCCCTGAAGAGTTGGGTGGCTCTGGCTGCCCCTTACCAGATGTGCCTGGGACAGAGCCTCGTGGCTTATTTAGTTCTGATTCTGGAATAGAGATGACCCCTGCAGAGTCCACTGACGTGAACAAGATCTTAGCAGACCCGCTGGGCCAGATGAAAGCCGAAGCCTATAAATACATTGACATCACCAGGGCAGAGGAGCAACGTTGCCCTGAGTTGGAAGATAAGGACTTGAACTTGAAGAATAAGGACATTGAAATCTCAACAAAACCTGACAGAGTCCGTGAACCAGACAAACCAACTCCTGTGGAGGGAAAAATCATCAAGGACCATTTGTTTGAAGAATCCACCTTTGCTCCTTACATAGACGATCTCTCTGAAGAACAGTGCAGGGCTCCCGTGATAGCTGCCCCTGTCAAAATCACTCTGACGGAGATAGAACCTTCTATTGAAACTGCAACCCAGGAGAAGACCCCTGAGAAACAAGATGTCTGTCTGAAGCCAAGTCCTGACACAGTGCCCACTGTCACCGTCTCAGAGCCTGAAGATGACAGCCCCGGATCTGTCACCCCTCCGTCTTCTGGAACAGGTAAACACCCTGGTATTCCCTGCCTGGGGAAAACCTAGCTTATGGAAATCTGAACTCCTAAAACACACTAAGGAATGATGATTTGCATTCAGAATATTTTACCATATGGTCACCTTCAATCGCATGTGGTTAAACTAATTAATTAACGTGCAATTTTTTTTCAGACCTGTGTTCATTGTACAAAGGTTCAGATCCAGGTTTTATCTTAAAGTCCTATCAAATTTTCTCTGCAAAGTGTTTGTTTCTTCATTTGAGGTTGGACAGCGGGTGGAGATGCCCCTGTAATCCAGAGCAGAGAGAGAGAGAGATACTGGCTGCTCCTAGTGAGCATTCTTCCTGCTTCTGGGCTGTCTTAGTCTGTATTCTGTGCTTAGAATACCTGAAATTTATTTAAGAGATTTATTTCTTGCAGTTTTGGAGGCTGGGGACTCCAAAGTTGAGGGGATGCATCTGGTGAGAACCTTCTTGCTCGTGCTTATGGGGGTTCTTGGAGGGTCCTGGGGTAGTGCAGGGCGTCACATGGCAAAGGGGCTGAGTGTATTAATGTGCTTTGCCCAGCTCTCTCTTGCTCTTCTCATAAAACGACCAGTTCTACTCTCCTGATAAATCATCAGTCCTTTAGCTTGTTAATCCATTAATCCATGAATGGAGGAGGTCAGAGCCCTCATGATCTAATCACTTTTTAAAGGCTCTATTCTTTTTTTTGCAGTTTTTGGCTGGAGCTGGGTTTGAACCCACCACCTCCGGCATATGGGGCTGGCGCCCTGCTCCTTTGAGCCACAGGCGCCACCTATAAAGGTGCTATTCTTAATACACCTTTGAGTTGGGGATTAAGTTTCAAAACGAGTACTATTTTTTCCAGTTTTTCAAAATATGATGTTGGTATTTTAATGGGGATTGCATTGAATCTGTAGATTGCTTTGGGCAGTACAGACCTTTTAGCAATAGTGATTCAAATGATTTTGGAGGTTGCGGGGGGGGGACATTCAAATCATAGCACAGGTAATAAATAAGATGTACAAGGCACCTGCACTCATGGAGCTTACCTGCTAGTCAGAGGAAACAGACAATAAAAACAAACACTTAAATATACAGTGTCATTTCACAAAGTGTGAATACTGTACTTAGTGACAGAGAGTTGAGTGTGAGCAGATCAAGGAAGCCTCAGAGGAGTTGACGTGTTATCTGAAACCTGGCTGAGGAGAAGGATCCCACAATTCACAGAGAGGGGCTAAGAGCGATCTCTGTCACAGGGTACAGTAAATGCACAGGGCTATGTTACTTGGGGACTGAAAGAAGGCCTGGAGAGAGAAAAAGAAAGGGAAGAGTGTGACTTAGAACACAGTTGGAAGTGTAGGGGGTGGGTAGGGCCCAAATCATGGACAAGGAATTTGGATTTTGTTCCAAGTGCAATTGGAAGCCAGTTGGTGAGTTTTAAGCTGGGAAGTGACACCATTGATTTGTTCATCCATTCATTTAACAAAAATGTGTTGACCATTTACTTCATGCCTGACTTAGTCCATTACCACCAGCAGGGATGGAATGGTGAGTCACAGGAAGATCCCTGCTTGCTCAGAGCTTGCATTCTAGACAGGAAGACACACTCACAAATAAATAGAGTAGAACTTCTGCAAGTTGACCACCCAAGGGAATGTAACAAACTGGTCCACATATAGAGGTGGTCAACATAAGGAGCTAGGTCTGCGGTACTGATACGCACACATGGTGCATATCCAGTCTATGGAAATTAGGTCAACATAAAGAGGAGGCGGTCAGCTATGGACGTTCTATTGTGTATAATATACTCAGGTAGTGGTAATGCTTATGAAGAAGAATATAGCAAAGTAAAATGTAAGCGAGTGGTGGGGCTTGGGGTGAGGATAGACTTTTCCAAGCTTTCTGAGGGAGAGGTGAACTGTGCAAGGGAGGGACCAGTCATTCCCTTATGCTGAGGGGATGGTCAGCATAAGAGCCCCAAGCTGGGAATGTCCTATGTGTTTAAGGAACAGCTGGAAGACCAGAGTGGCTGGAGTGGGGACAGGAGGGAAGGAATGGAAGGATCAGACTTGGGGTTGCAAATGCTCCCTGTGGATGCCTGGTGGAGAATGAGCACCCGGGACTTGGTGGTAAAACAGCCCACACTCCCCTGTCCTTGTGTCCCTCTCCATTATATCTTCCCTACCAGCAGCAGTGAACACGTGACCCGTGTGATGTGGGAGGGAGGTGATTCTTTAGTTTTCATATTCCACTGGATGACTTTACTTGAATGTTTGTAGCTTTGCTGTGTCAGTCTTGACAATATGTCAGTGAGAGGTTTGTAAGGGCTTTAACACAGGTAGGGAAACTTCTTCTTTGGGCTGATTTTTTCCTGATTCATCCTGATATTTTATTAAATTTTTAGTTCCCATTAAGAACAGAGGCCAATGTCTACCAGTGCTGCTGAGTTACTTTTGAGTCACACTAAGGATGAATTATTTTTAAGGTGGCATCTTCACTAGCCCAAGATAGAACTCATCAGGCATTTTTCTCCCACACCCTGGGGATGTCTGGAATCATCCTTATTCTTAAGTAAATTAAGCAAGATTCTTGAGCCTTCTTTTCTGAATGATCCGACTTAGTTTTCAACCGAAAGGAGGGTAGCCTGATAAAATACAAATATTTTGTGGGACATACTTACACTAAAAGTCAAATATTATTTAGCTGAGATTCAAATTTAACTGACTGTTCTACATTTTTATCTGCTAATCTGGCAAGCCTAACTGGTGACTATAAGCATAACATACAAGGTCTGACAACTAAGTTCATAAACTCATCTTAGAAAAAGTGCTACATACCTCATTGCAGAATATCACTATGGTCATCTTCAAAGTACTCCCTTTGGGAAGCTATGCACCAATGCCACTCTCCAGTCTGCCCTTCAATGCAATTTTGGAACACTTTTTCTAGAATGGCCATCAGAGCTGTTATATTTCCCTTAATGTCCTGAATGTCATCAAAATTTCTTTCTTTCAATATTTCCTTTATATTCAGATAAAGAAAAAAGTCCTGGGGAGACAGATCAAATGAGGAGGAAGAGTGTTCCATTACAGTCATTTATTTACTAGCTAAAAACTCCCTAACAGATGGTGCTTTGTGAGCTGGTACCTTGTCTCTCACAGACAGTGCCGTGCGAACTGGTGCATTGTTGTGATGCAAGAGCCATGAGTTGTTGGCCAGGATTTTCAGTTAAGATTTTCCTGTTTCTCTATCAATGCTTACTTGGTCTGCTAAGCTTCTCACAGACAGCTGATGATTCTGATGCACAATTTCCTGAATTTTCGCAATGTTCTTGTCAGTTCTGCTTGTTATTAGCTGCCCTGACCTTTCTTCATCAGTAATGCTTTCTCTCCCCTCAGAAAAACATTTAATCCATTTTTACACTGTCATTTTCTTCATGGCATTATCCCCATAAACTTGGACTAACATCTCCCTGATTTCACTTCCACTCTTGACAAGTTTAACAAGAAGCTTACATATATTTGTTCATGGCTCTAATACAAGCCCCAACATTCTTACAATGGCATACAAAAACAGGCAACAATAATGAACATCACTCAGCAAGACACTGTATACATCAACACAACCCCAACTATGAGACCCTGATATACCAAGGTTATAAAACCTCACTGAGCTATTTGTATAGTGCTGCAAGTATAAACCACATGGTGGCAAGTTCACAAACTTAATTGTCAGACCTTGTATGGAGTTACAAAATACCGATGCACAGGCTGCATCTAGACCTGCATCTACTACATCTGAATTTCTGAGGACAGTTTTGATACTCGATTAAGTACTATGTTTCCATAATTTGAGCTAGCTTTTGTGCGAACACCATTTGTCAAGTATCTCCTGTGTGTCAGGCAGGCACCGTGCTGGGTGCCAGGGATATGACAGTGAACAAATGTACCTTGGCTGCCTCTGTCCTGTGGTGCTTTCAGTCTGGAGTCAGGGAGAATGGGGGAGGGTGAAGAGATGGAGCTTAGTCAGATTGTTGATTGTTATGTAAATTTGGACCTGCCCGGGGCTACCAGGTGTACAGAATGGGGGGGGGGAGGTTCCAGCCCTGTCCTGAATGGTGTGGCATCAGATCAGAGGGCCCAAGGGGGGCTTCCCTGCTATGTGGTCTCCTAGGGATATTGTACAAGCAGGAGTTTGGTCAGTCCCAGCCGTCTGAGTGCTCAGAGACCTTCTACCTGAGAAACTGGAAGGATGCGTGCCCCAGAAGGGAAGGAAACACCTAACATAAGAACTTTCCTCTGTCTCATCGAGGCAGCTCACTGTTCTGACTTCCCTGTTTCTAGGCATATGATCCCTGTTCATTCCATTCACCCAAACTCACCATATCTGAGTGGCTTTCAACACCCCTCTTTTCCTTACTCATCACATGAATCAAGCTCCATGTCTATGATCTCTCTATCCAGTGTCTCTTGAATTTTCTTCTCCTCTCTGTCCTGTGGCCACCACAACTCATTAGGTTGGCGTAACTCACTATCGCATGATCATGTTAATGGGTCACCCTCCTCCTAATCCTTTTTGTTTGTTTGTTTGAGACAGAGACACCTTGGGTAGAGTGTGGTGGCATCAACCTAACTCACGAGAACCTCAAACGATTCTCCTGCCTCAGCCTCCTGAGCAGCTGGGACTACAGGCTTCTGCTGCTAAACCTGGCTAATTTTTCTACTTACAATAGACACAGGATCTCACTCTTGCTCAGGCTGGTCTTGAACTCCTGAGCTCAAGCAATCGACCCACCTCAGCCCCCCAGAATGCTAGGATTACAGGTATGAGCCATCACACCTGGCCCTCCTTCTCCTTCTTTCTCTTTTAAGTTCATCCTAACCATTCCAGGACCCTCCAATACCTGCCTGATGAATATTGACTTTTAGTCAAGTTTCCAGGGCCTTCCATGACTAGGTGCTTACTTACCTCTCTGGTCATATCACCTTGAATCTTTAGTACTGCAGTTAAACTTTTTTTGTTGTTGTTTGGCAGGGGCTGGGTTTGAACCGGCCACCTCCGGCATCTGGGGCTGGCGCCCTACTCCTTTGAGCCACAGGCGCTGCCCTGCAGTTAAACTTTTGAATTTGCAACTCTTTGAACACACCTCTTCCCTTTTCACCTACATATCTTTGCTAGTGTGGTGCACTCTTTTTGCACTATGTCTGCCTTTCAAGGCTCTATTGTTGTTCTTAGCCCAGTTCAAATGCAACCTCCGCAATTACGTAGCACTTGGTACAATGCAGTTGAACTTAGCCCATTCTCTTACTTTCTTCTCATTCTCTAAGAGAGACGGAATATTTTGAGTCATCAGTACAGTGATGGTAACTGGGACCTGGTGATTTTGGGAGTGAGTAATATCACCTTGCTGGAGTGGGGAGGGAAGAGAGCATAAGGAGGAGTTCTGGGCAGGGTCAACATGTAATGGCTGGAAAGAGAATGATGAGGACCTCACAAAGTGAGATCAGGAGAGCGAGGAGGAAAATCTGAAGAGGGCAATATTGCAGACACCAAAGGAGGAGCGGACAGCATGTCAAATAAGGGGAGAGCTCAAAGTGATCTGGAACTTAAGTGAACTGAGGCAAGTAGTTAGGGCAGAATCCAGTTTGATGGCTTAACAATCAAACTGGATTCTGGATTCTTAAAGTTGCTTCTCACTCATGGTACAGTTCAGTGTGGATCACATAGTTCTTCTTTAAGTGGATTCAGGGACAAGCTTCCTTCTGTCTTTTTTACGAACAATTGAGATATAATCCACAGAACGTGTAACTCATTCATTTAAAGTGTACATTTCAGTGGTTTTCAGTAAATTCATAGAGTTGTGATCCATCACCACAATAAATTTTACACCATTTTTATTACCCTATAAAGAAACCTTGCACTTTTTCTCATTCCCCAAATCTTCTCCCTAAAACCATTATAGTCTTTATAAATTTGCTTAATACGGACATTTCTTACATGTGGAACTATATAGTATGTAGTCCTTTTTGGCTGGCTTATTTCCCTTAGCATATTGTTTTCAATGTTTAGCCATGTTATAACACATATTAGTACTTCCTTTTTATGGCCAAGTAATATTCCATTATATGGAGATATATATATATATATATATATACACCATATTTTATTTATCCATTCATCAGTTAAAGGGCATTGGGTTGGTTCTACCTTTTTTTGGCTATAAGAAATAATACTCTTGAGAAAAATTATGTTCAAATTTTTGCATGGACAAATGCTTTCATTTCTCTTGGGCAGATACCTGGGAGTGCAGTTGCTGGATCATATGTTAACTCTATGCTTAAGCATTTGAAAAACTGCTAGACTTTTGTCTAAAACAACTATACTATTTTTCATACCCACCATCATTGTGTGAGGGAACCAATTTTTTCACATCATTACTGATACTGGTTATTATCTGACTTTTTGATTAAAGCTGTTGTAGCAGATGTGAAGTAGTATCTCACTGTGGTTTTGATTTGGATTTTTCTAATGAATAATTATGTGGAGGATATTGCCATGTGATTTCTGGTCATTTGTAAATCATTTTTAGAAACTGTCTATTGAAGTCTAATGTCCATTTTCATTGCCTTATTTATCTTTTTATTATTGAGTTGCAATAGTTTTATTTTTTATTTAAAAATACTAAGGGGGTACAAATGTTTTTGCTTCTTGGATAGCTTCAATAATGCTTAAGTCAGGGCTATAAGTGTGCACATCATCTGAACAGTGTTTATTGTACCCAGGAGGTAGATTGTTACTCCTCCCTTCTTCCTCACTTACCCCTTCTAGATTTCCAATGATTTTTACTTCACCCTGTGCTCCAATGTACCCACTGATTAGTTCCTAATTATTAGAGAGTCCATGTAGTGTTTGTTTTTCTATTCCTGAGATGCTTCATTAGGATAATGGTCTCCAATTCCATCCAAATTGCTGCAAAATAATTCATTCCTCTCATGGAATGAATAGTAGTTTATGTTGTATGTGTATGTATGTGTGTAACATTTTGTTAATCCACTCAAGAATTAATGGATACTAAGATTGGTTCCACATCTTTGCAATTGTAAATTCTACTGTAATAAACAGTTAAGTGCAGGTGTCTTTTTGATAAAATGACTTCTTTTCCTTTGGATAGATATCCAGTAGTAGGATTGCTGTGTCAAATAGTAAGTCTGTATTTATTTCTTTGAGGAATCTCCATGCTATTTTCCAGAGGTTGTACTAATTTGTAGTATATTAGTACAACTAATGTTAGTATATTAGTATACCAAACAGCAGTGTATAAATGTTCCTTTCCCTCTGCATCATGCCAGCGTCTATTGTTTTTTGACTTTTTAATAATGGTCATCCTAATATGGAAAAGGTGATATCTCATTGTGTTATTAATTTGCATTTCTTTGATGATTAGTGATGTTGAACATGTTTTCATACATTTGCTGCCTATTTGTATATCTTCTTTTGAAAAACTTCTTGTTTGTTTGTTTTATTCTTGCTGATTTATCTGAGTTCATTGTAGATTCTAGGTATTAGCTCTTTATCAGATGTAGAGTTTTCAAATATGTTCTCCTATTTTGTGGTTTTCTATTTACTCTGCTGATTATTTCCACTGCTATGCAAAATCATTTTAATTTAATCAAGTCCCATTTTGTTGTTGCTGTAATTGTCATTAGGGTCTTATCCATAATTTTTTTTACCTAGATCCATGTCTAGAAGAGTTTTTCCTACATTTTCTTCTAAAGTTTTTGTGGTTTCATACCTTACATTTAATTCTTTTATCCATCTTGAATTAATTTTTTTATATGGCCAGAGATAGGGAACCTGTTTCATTCTTCTGCAGTGGCTGTCCAGTTTTCCAAGCACCATTTATTAAATAGGGCTTCCTTTCCCTGGTGTATATCGTTGTGTGCTTTGTTGAAGATCAGTTGGTTGTAGTAGATGGTTTTATCTCTATTCTGTTCCATTGGTCTATGTCTCTACTTTTATACCAGTACCATGCTGTTTTGGTTACTATAGCCTTGTAATATATTTTAAAGTTTGATAATGTAGGATGCCTCCAGATTTGTGTTTCCCTCCACCCCCTTAAAATTGCTTTGGCTTTGGGGGCTTATTTTGGTTCCAACTGAAGTGTAGGTTCATTTTTTTTTAGATTTGGGAGATATGACATTCATATTTTGATGGGGATTGCATTGAATTTGTAAATCACTTTGGGCAAAATAGACATTTTAGCAATGTCGGTTCTATCAATCTAATAAGCATGAGATATTTTTCCATTTGTTTGTGTCATCTGTGATTCCTTTCATTAGTTCTTCCTGTAGTGACCTTTCATCTCCTTGGTTAAGTATTTTATTTTCTTTGTAGCTATTACGAATAGTATTGAGTCTTTGATTTAACTCTCAGTTTGACTGTTATTAGTACATAGCAATACTGCTGATGTGTGTGCATTAATTTTGTAATGTAAGACTTTGCTTAATTTATCAATTCTAGGAGTCTTCTACTGGAATCTTTGGGATTTTATAGATACAAGGTCATATAAGTCAGTGAAAAGTATTAGTTTGACCTGTTTTTTTTCTGATTTGGGTACCATGTTTCTTTCTCTTGCCCAATTTCTCTGGCTAGCACTTGTAGTACTATATTGAATAGCAGTGGTGACAGTGGGCACTCTTGTCTTGTTCTGATTTTTAGGGGGATGCTTTCACCTTTTCCCCATTCAATATGTTGTTGACCATAAAAGGTATATTCATTCCTTTTATGTCTAGTTTGTTAAGGATTTTTTTTTATCATGAAAAGGTGATGGATTTTGTTGAACACTTCTCCTGCATCTATGGAGATAATCATATGAACTTTGTTTTGCTTCTGTTTATGTGTTTAATCACATTTATTGATTTACATATTTTGAACCATCCTTGCATCCCTGGGATAAAGCCCACTAGATTATGGTGAATTATTTATTGTATGTGCTGTTGAATTCATTTTGCTAGTATTTTTCTGAGGATTTTTCCATCTATATTCATAAAGGATATTGGTCTGTAGTTATCTTTTCCTTAAGATATCAAGATGATACTGGCTTCATAGTATGACTTAGGGAGAATTCCCACCTTTTCGAGTTATGGAACAATTACTCTTCTTCTGTGTACGTCTGGTAGAATTCAGCTGTAAATCTGTCTGGTCCAAGGCACTTTTTGTGGGCAGCTTTTTATTTTACTGCTTCAGTCTTGCTGTTCACCATTGGTCTGTTAAGGAGTTTTATTTATTTCTGATCTGTCCATTTCCTCTTTGTTTTCTATTTTTTATATATATGGATATTTTCATAGTATTCACAGATGAGGGTTTGCATTTCAGTGGTATCAGTTATAATATCTCCTTTTTTATTTCTGATTTAGCTTATTTGGTTCTTTTCTCTTCTATTTCTGGTTAATGTAGCAAAAGGTCTGTCAATTTTGTTTTTCTTTTCGAAGAACCAACGTTTTGTTTTGTTGATCCCTTTGTATTATTTTTTAAATTTCAGTTTCATTTATTTCTTCTTTTATGTTTTGTTATTTTTTTTCTTCTGTAGCCTTTGGGTATGATTTTCTCTTCCTTTTCTAGTTCTTTGAGGCATGACATTAGGTTTTTAAGTTGTGATTTTTTTTTTTTTTTGGTCTTTTGATGTAGGCATTTTGGTGCTATGAATTTTCCCCTTATGACTGCTTTTGCTGTATCTCACAGACTTTTGATAACTTACATCACCCTTATTGTTCAGTTTAAGAAATCTTTTGATTTGCATCTTGATTTTATCATTGACCCAAGGATCGTTTATCAGCAGACTTTTTTTTTTTTTTCCATTAGCAGACTTTTTAATTCCCATGACTGTGTATAGATTTGAGTGTTTCTCTTGGAATTGATTTCTAGTTTTATTCCATTGAATTCTAAGAAGACATATAGTATGATTTTGATTTTTTGGAATTTGTCAAGACATGTTTTGTGGGTTAAGATATGATGAATTTTGCAGAATTCCCTGTGCTGATGAGAAGAATGTATATTCAGTCAGTTGGGGGTAGAATGTTCGTAATTGTCTGTTAGGTCTTTTTTGTTCTAGAGTTCCATTTAAGTCCAGTGTTTCTTTACTGATTTTCTGCTTCAGTGATCTGCCCATCTATGTCAGTGGAGTGTTGAAGTTCCTTGCAATTATAATGCTACTGTTTATCTCTTTGCTTAGGTCTAGTAGGATCTGCTTAATGAATCTGGGAGCTCCTATGTTAAGTGCATATATATTTATGATTGTTTTATGTTCTTGTTGAATTGCTCCCTTTATCATTATATAATGAGCATCTTTTTCTTTTTTTATCTTTGTTGGTTTAAAGTCTATTTTATCAGATATTAGAATGGCTACACCTGCTCTCTTTCCTTTCAGTTTACATGTAATCTTTTTAAAATCTTGAGTCTGTGCGAGTCCTTTATTGGTTAGATATGTTTCCTGGAGACAGTGAATAATTGAGTTGTTTTGTCATCCATTCAGCCAGTCTATCTTTTGAGTGGGGCATTCAGTGCTGTTCTGGTCATCGTGTTATGTAATACCTTAACATTTCGTTTTCCCACTTGTGCTTTTTTTTTCTTTAAGCTTTAGCTGGTGATACACTGGTGAGTATCTGTTGTGCTGATCCACATATAATGCAGTTCTGAGTATTTCCTATAATGAAGTTCTATTTGTGACAAATTCCCTTAGCATTTGCTTGTCTAGATATGTCTTTTATTTCTCCATTGTTTTATGAAAGTTAGTTTTGTAGGATATAAGATTCTTGGTTAGCAGTTATTCTATTTAAGAGGACTGAAGAAGGGTCCTCAATCTTTTCTGGCTTCTAAAGTCTTTGTTGAGAAGTCTGCTGTTAGCCTGCTGAATTTTCGTTTGTAGGTACTTATTACTTTTATTTTGCTGCTTGTGGAATTTTCTCCTTTGTTTCAACTTTGATTTGATAACTATGTATGTTGTAGATATCCTATTGTCCAATTAGCTATGAATTTCCTAGTGTTCAGTGACCATCTTGTATAGCTGGATATCTGAATGTCTGACAATACCTTGGAAGTTTTTCTCATTAATTCCTTTGAATAGATTTTTACTGTTTCTTGTTCTTTTTTCTTCTCCCTCAGGAATATCTATAATTCATATAGTAGTTTGCTTTCCATAGTCCCATATTTCTCTGAGTGATTTTTCAGTCTTTATGATCTTTTCTACATCTCTGAATGTCTGGTTTAGTTGCTTTGTATTCACGCTCTGATATTCTTTTTTCTGCTTGGTTTAGCCTTCAGAAACTGAAGGTTTCTCCTGTATTTTACAGCCCCTAAATGACTGTCTAATTTCTTTAAATTCTATTTTATCCTTTCTTATGTTGTCTATTTCTTTAGTGACTTTTCAATTTTTTTTCATTGATTTCTTGAAATTTTTTGGCTTTTTTGGGGCGGGGTAATCAACTTTCTCTTTAATTTTATTCATTTTATTGCCATCCATATTCTGAATTCCATTTCTGACATGTCAACAATTTATTTTTGGTTGTGGTCTACTACTTTAGGTCCACTGTGATCCCTTTGAGGTTTTGAACTGTTTGAACTGTTTGGTTCTTCCATGTTGCTACAGATCTTTTGCTGGTTCCTTCTCATCTGAATCCTTTTCTCTCAACTCAGGCCTTTTAGATTTGAAGGGCATCTGTTCTTTGCTGGGAATTTTCCTACTTAATAAAAAGAAGGGCAAGTCCCTTGATGGCACATTTCTGTCCTTCTCTGGAATGTTGACCCAGAAGAAATAGGTAGGGACACTGAGAGCCTGTAATGTACCTGTTTTCTTTTCTCCTATTCCACTGTGATTACCACAGTTCAAGCCAGTGCTGGACGATCTTAGCATGGGGTAGTGGATTGTTCCCAGATCAGTATTGGAAGCTCAAGTTAGGGCCTGGGTAATACTTCTCTCCATGGAGGCTGGAGTTGTGGGGATTGTTCTGTCTCCCCACACAGGTGACAGTGGCAGCTTAATGAGGCTATCGAGGCAGTGGTCGTGGGTTTCTGGGCTGTGGGCATTTGCTCAAACTGGGTCCAGGTGTAATGGTGGCTGGAAGCTGTAGGGTCCTTGGCAGAGCATTTTCTTGGGTTGGTTCTGTAGGCCCAATAGCAGTGGTAGAGATTTATGTGTAGGGTCTTGGAATTTAAGCACAGCATTGGTATCTCATGGGTAGAATCATGGGCCCAGCACACAGGGGCAGAAGCCACAGGGGCAGAGTTTTGGGTTCCAGAGTCAGCACTGTAACCTCAGAGGGGCAAAGCTGCAGTCCCAGCAGCTGCAGTGAAGCCTGGGGGCAGAGCCTCCAGCCTAGCTACAGTTGGAGTCTGACAGGTGGAGCTACAGCCTGGTGGCAGGACAGGAGCTATCTGGGCAAGGCCCTGGTGTCAGACTGTAGTGCCAGAACTAAAGAGGTGGGCTGCATTGGTGGAGTAGCTCCAGGAATTCAGAATCCAGAGATAGAGCCACAGAGAGTGGGAAACATTTTGAGGGTCACAAGGTTTGGCGAGTGAGTTGGGACCACCATGTGGCTGGGGTTACCCCTGGCCCAGGTCCCAGTGAAGCAGCCACTGGGAGGCATCTCAGGTGGTACCTGTGGTCCCTCAGGCATCCCCTCTGCTCAAGGAGTGAGACAAGGTCAGCTCCCAGTCACAGGAGCAAAGGGGAGCGTCTGCTCTGTCCGCTCCCACTTCAGCCCAGCAGGGGCAATTCAAAGGCTGCTGTTATAGTTCTGAGCCCCTCTATAGACCTGGCACCCTGTACCTGAGAGCTCAGAATGGCATCAGTTGCAGTGACTTGGAATTGGTAGCCATCACATCCCTGCTGTGTACCCACTTTTCAGTGTATGTCTCTGTATAACCTCCAAGCAACTCGCCAGTCAGTCCAGAGGCCTTGGTGTGGTGGGGGCCTCACAGCTAGGTCACAGTGCCTGCAGGGTGAACACAGAGTCCCAGGGTTCCCCTCTGTCCTTCCCCATGTATGGATGCCTCCCCAGAGTCTCCCTTAATCTTGCCAAATGAACCTCCAATCACCTTCTCCTTCACTCTGAATGCTTTCTATTGCTTCTCTGGCATTTTATGTTCTTTCCAAGAAAAGTCGTCTGTAGATAAGCATCTGCCTGCGATTTTTGATCCTCTCCTCAAGAGCTATGTGGTGCTCAGGCTGCTTCTAGTCCTCCCAGTGATTTATATATTCTAGGTACATGTCCCTCATCAGATATAGTATATTCTTTGCAAATATTTTCCCTCATTCTGTGAACTGTGCTCTCACTTTCTTGATGGTGTCCTCTAAAGCATGAAATTTTGGTGAAGACCAATTAACCCATTTTTCTTTGTGGCTTCTGTTTCTGGAGTCATAGCTAAGAAATTATTATCTAATCCAAGATCACAAAGATTCCCATCTATGTTCGCTTCTGGGGTGTTATTGTTTTAGCTGTTATATTTAGGTTGTTAATTGATTTGAATGAAATTTTTAAGTATGACAGAAGGTAGGAGTCCAGCTTCATTGTTTGGCATGTGGTTTTCTAGTTTACTTTTCTTCTTCTTTCTCACCCTCCAAAATATAACTTGCCCAACTCAAAGCCCAAACTGCTTTTAAACAGGTATAGCATGATATAGTGGAAAAAAACACAAGAAATAGAAAAATGTGTTCAAATTCAAGCCAATTCAAGGAAACAAGTGACACACTCAAGATTGTAATTGAAGAGAGTTTAAAGAATGGGCTACTTACAGATGTGTAAAGAGGGTCAAAAGAACCAGCAAATGATGGAAAAGCCATTAGGAAGCCAGTACCACCCCTAGACCTATTGGAGCAAGCAGGACCAGAATTCCTGAAATGTGCAAAGAGCTGGAACTTCAGAAGCAGCAGAGGGGATAAATACCTTGACATTTCCCTCCTCCTAGACCTTCATACTTCCTACGGGCTGAAAAAAAAGAAACCCCAGAAACCAGAGGGGAAGGGATCCTGGGTAATCCCTTCTGTATAAATCAGCCTCTCAGAGGACAGAACAGGCCAGAGAAGGATTAGAATACACTTAAGGGGGCAAAAAGAGAAAAACCACTATATTTCCTTGGACAAGTCCTTTAACCCATTTCCACTATGTAAAGTGCCTGACACCCAGTAGATGCTCAACAAAGGGAGGTGCAACGAAGCTGCTGCTGGTGCTCTGGATGTCCAGAACATCCCTGAATTTACAGCAGCCTCTACTCCTTACCTTCTTTCTCCTTGTTCTTGCCTGACATTCAGGAGTAAGCTGATAGAAACGTTTAGACTTTTGTGCTATTTGAAATCAAAGAATATGTGCACGACTTATTAAGGAATCTAACCGCTATAAAAATAGAGTTTGGAATCATACAATCATTTTTTTAAAACATCAATCCTGTGAAAGATAATCAAGTGTTTTTTTTAGTGACTAAAGGAACAAAAGCCCGTAGCTCATAGATCTTATCCTTTCTCTGCTCAGAACCCTGTAGTGGCCTCTCACCTCACTCAGAATTACAGCCCCTTGAGATCCTTCCTGACTGTACCCTTCCCGACACTTCTCTGCCCTCCTCTCCCGTTACTGCTCCTCTTAGTTCCCTTACTCTTACTGACCACCTCGTGATGCCTGGAAATCATCGTAGCTCTCACATCTGTGCCTGTGTGTTATCTGTTCCTCTGCTTGGTGTGTTCTTCCTCTGGATATTTTCACTCTCTTACCTCTTTGTATTAAATACAGGTTCTCCACATGTTCCTTACTTTCCTGTTTAAAACTGCAAACTCATCTCCACCTTGTGCTAGCATTAAGGATTCCCTTACCCTACTCTACATTTTCCTATAACGCTTAGCATTTTCTAAAATTCTAGTTACATACTGTAAATACTATATATTATTATGTAAGTAATATAAATAATTATTTATAAAATAATGAACATATTTATTATTTAAGTAATATAAATAACATGTATTATTTATAAAATGGTAAACATACTTATCTACATATATATTGTGTTCCTCCTACTAGGATATCAGTAAAAAAGTTTTGTTGTCTGTTTCATTCACTAATATATCCCAGGTGCCTAGAAAAGGGCCTATCAGATACTAGGTTCTCCATAAAACATGAATGAATGAAAAGGGCCTACCGGACCCTAGGTTCTCCAGAAAACACGAATGAATGAAAAGGGCCTACCGGACCCTAGGTTCTCCAGAAAACATGAATGAATGAAAAGGGCCTACCGGACCCTAGGTTCTCCATAAAACATGAATGAATGAAAAGGGCCTACCGGACCCTAGGTTCTCCAGTAAACATGAATGAATGAAAAGGGCCTACCGGACAGTAGGTTCTCCATAAAACATGAATAAATGAGTGGATGAATGATAGATAAGTAAAATATACAATCAATTCTGCTTTATAAAGAATTAGAACTGCTTTATCCATCAAGGTTCCCCTGTAATCCTGAAGCAATAGAGGATCTAGGCATATCTCTCTCTCAGGGATCTCAAAGCTTTGGAGAAATGCCAGCTAGTTCTTGCTCACAAAAGGACCCAAGGACTAGTGTCTAAGATACTCTGGAAGAAAGCCCTGCTGTGCAGCAAGGGAAAACCAAGCTCCAGAACACTGTTGTCATGGTGAGCCCAGGTCTCTCATTCACGGGAGAAAGAGCTCAGCAGGATAGGGAATGCAGCCTTCAGGCCATCTGGATAAACGTCAGGCAGAAGGCAGGCATTCACCCCGGGGGCCTGGCGTGACTCTCAGGCGCTGTTCTTCTCCAGAGGAGTGAGGGCAGGGGAAAGGAAGGGAGGGAACGCAGTAGGTTGCCCAAGGCTTATGAGACTACGCATTTTGGCAATCCACACAGTCTGCTTGGTGGAACTGGCAAAACTTATCTCTTACTTTACTCCCCCCAGTTGCAGTCTCCACTAGAAAAGCGTAAAAATATTGATAGGTAAAGCTCAGCCATCAGGTTGTATCCAGGCCTCCAAATCACCTATCTCAGTTATTAAAGGAGAGAATCGTGGATGATTTCCAGATTTGTTGATATTGGGGGGCCCAATTAGTTACGTACATCAGATTATCTTCGAAATCTGTGAAAACTGAAAACCTTCCCCAAGAGAAAGAATCAACTTAAAAGGATGACTTCTCGAATCTATGCTGCATTGAAACAAAAAGAAACAGGTGAAGTTCTGTTGCTAAGAAATTGCTGGGTCATTTTTTAAAAAATGTGTACTTTGAGATAGACAAACGCAAAACTGCCTAATGGGGCCTCAGCAGTCATCAGCCTTTTAGTGCAGGTGGAAACAGATTACTTCTGTGCTAATGAAATACGTTTCTCAAGCAAAACATCTCATGGAATTTTGTTTTGTTTCTTCTCTCCCTGTGCACCTGTCTGCCCGTGTGTGCGCCACTCTGGCTCCTCGGTTCTGTGGGACGACAGAGCCATCTGCTGCGGAGTCCCCGGGCAAAGGCAGCATCTCCGAGGACGAGCTCATCACCGCCATTAAAGAGACCAAGGGGCTGACCTTCGACACGGCCGAGAGCCCGCCGTCGGCTGGCCAGGTGGCCGACAGGCCCGCGGTCAAGGCCAGGTCTGGGCGGCCCACCATCCCCGGCCCCCTGGACCAGGAGGGCAGCAGCGCGGAATCGGGCGACTCGGAGATCGAGCTGGTGTCGGAGGACCCGATGGCCGCGGAGGACGCGCTGCCCTCGGGCTACGTGACCTTCGGCCACGTGGGCGGCCCCCCGCCGTCGCCGGCCTCGCCGTCCATCCAGTACAGCCTCCTGCGGGAGGAGCGCGAAGCCGAGCTGGACAGCGAGCTCATCATCGAGTCGTGCGACGCGTCCTCAGCCTCGGAGGAGAGCCCCAAGCGAGAGCAGGACTCGCCGCCCATGAAGCCGGGCGCCCTGGGCGCGCGGGCCGAGGGGGGCGCCCCGGGCCCCGTCCCCGCGTTCGCGCCGCCCGCCCCCCGGGCCCGCCCCGAGCTGCTCCCCGGAGACGGAGCCCCGGCGCCCGAGGGGCCCACGTCCCCGCGGACACCTGCGGACGCGGCAGGTTCCAACCAGAGCCCCGAGAGCCCCGGGCCGCGAGGACCCCGGGCCGCGCCCCCTCTGCTGTTTTTCAACAAGCAAAAAGGTAATGCGAGGGCTCTCCTGCCGGCAGTGGGGTTGCGGTTATGTTCTCCCTCTGGCTGAGAATCGGGCTGAGCCTGGGGGTCACCCCAGTGCTGGTCAAACAGAGCAGGATTCCCCGCGGGCTGGGCGGAGATGGGAGAAGTCAGCTCGGGGTGGACCGCGGCGCGCTCTGCCGTCTGACAGCCAGCGGGTCAGTGTGGCTCTCCTCTCATCGCAGGGCTGAGCTTCCTACCTTGGACAGTGATGCTTTTCCTGTTACTGTCCAGGCCCGTTTCCAGTCCCACCTTCTCAGAAGGGGCAGTGCCTGCAGCCCCTCTGGGTGCGGAGCCCCCACAGGCAGGGTGTTCCCGGCCCGGAGTGTTCCTTACCCGGGCAAGTCTCCAGCGTGTTCTGACCCCAGAAGCAAGGGATTCTGACCTTGATGAAGTTTTATGTCCCAGCTAGTCAGGGAAGACAGGGGCCAAAGTTGGTTCCAGAGTTTCTTTTGTCCCCAAGCCAAACCCAAAGTGACTTTGTAGTTTTTAAAGTCATTTACAACTTTGAATGCTTTTAATTTGGTCATTATGTTCTCCCCTTGAGGAATCTTGTCATGAGGTCCTCAAATGCATTACTTTATCTTCCAGACACGAGAGAAGATTCTTCCCCCCAAATCACCCCCATCTGGTTGCAGTTGTATTGTGGAATTCAGGAAAGGAATCAGCGTCCCACTAGTAAATGAAGCTTTGCTTATTCTTTCTTTCTTTCTTTTCTTTTTTTTTTTTTTTGCATTTTTTGGCTGGGGTTGGGTTTGAACCCGCCACCTCCAGCATATGGGGCCGGCGTCCTACTCCTTTGAACCACAGACGCCACCCTATCCTATTTTTGTTAATGTGTGAAGATAGAGAACTTTTACCCAGCTCCTGGGTAGAGGAACTCAGAACTTTAAAACAAATCCTAAAGGCATAACTTCATTTTAGGTCTTTTCCCACCCATCTCTTCTACTTTTTTTTTTCTTTTTTTTGAAGTATTTTGCCTTTTGGGAATAAATAATTTCAAGGGTATACTTTCTCCTTGGTCTATGCTCACTTTGGTGATATTAGTAGCAATTAAAGTGCTTCCTATAAAAATAGGGGACAGAATCTTTCTCATTATAGACTGGAAACTAGCCTCTAAACTCTTTCAAATCCACACACTGGAGTGGGGAACCTGGGATAAAAAGGTAAGCCTGCTACATAGTTGCTGGCACGTGGCTTCATCTCGCATGGGCCGATAGAACCGGCTCTGGGCTTCCCGATTAACTCTCCAGAGAGTTTAAAGTGTCTTTAGTGTGTATGAGAAGGAGGATATTTGAAGACAAATTGAATGTTGGGAATGTGTACTTGTTAGATGAATAGTAAAACTATTTTGGGCTCCTTTGCCGCCTCTCTGAATGTGGAGAGAGAGAACCCTGCAGTTTGGCACTGAAAACTGCCTTAACGTAAACAACATTCGATCCTCCTGGGGCCCCAGATAGTCAGGCTTAGTTGCGCTGAGTGTGTGTTCCTGTGGCTCTATGTAACAGGCATGTGTCTCTGTTTTATCCCATAACTTAATGTTTCTGAGGGAGTCACCACGTGCATGGTGCTTTTGAGTATATTCATTCTCAAAAGTATATAAATCTGAAGGTCTGAGAGAAAGGGAATTTTGCAGGCCCGCTTCCCTCCCTTGTAAATCTCAGAGACACACCACAGCTGGGACTGGCTGTGCAGACAGCTGATGGAGAGCCGAGGGGATGGAGCACGCAGCTGTGAACGCACAGGCTTCAGAGCATCTTTTATGGCCAATTTGGTGTTATTTGAATCCCTGTGCAAGTTGCCTGATAAGGCTTGGACTCTGTGCTGTCAAGTTTAGAAGGTAGAGAGGAGGCAGTATTTTCAAAAGATAAAGGCATGCCAGGGTGAATGGTCTCCACTCCTGTCTGCACGGAGGGGCCCTTTGAAATCCAGTCTCCCACTGAAACTCACGGCTCAGCTGCACAGTCTGTGAAGAGCGTCTGAAAGGGCATTCAGGACAGCCGAGAGCTGGAGGTCCTGAGCAGGTGACTCAGGGCTGCTGGCAGGTTATGTGGGCACTGAGGTTCCTTTGGTCTCAGTTGCTCCATCTCCGCAGGTGAGAAAAGATCAGCGCTGCCCAGTCTCCCCCCGGCTGTTCTTAATCACTGTGGAGGGTAGTTTGTTCTCATGCCAAGCTCAGCCCCCCTCAACAGGGAGGTCAGGTCATCTTTTGTGGATCGGGCTCTTGTCTGCTGGAGCCTCCTGTAGTCTAAATGCACCTACGTTTACACATTCAGAAGTATGTTCATCCACCTGCTTTGGGGCTGGTGACAGGCTGTTTCAGAAGGGCCTAGAAATATTAGGAATGAAGTTTTGCAGATATCTGATGACATTCCAGCATGTGCCAGGGAGGAGCATGGTGCATGTTCCCAACAAGCTCTATTTTTGAAATGTTCTCACCTTTACAAGACCTCTGCTGTTGCTGCACTGGAGACAAAACATAGGTCTTTTTCGTACTTCTGTGTCCCTCCTGTATGCTCCTGAGTTCCTGCTCGCCCACACCTTCTAGGCTGACTGTTATGAACATTGGATTCTAACGGGGTAGACATGTTTTCATTTCTACAAGGTTAACACTACCTGTCAGGAATGCCCAAGTGAAAAGCCAATACCAAAATTCTCAATGAAACACTCATACCCAACGTGACTCATCAGGGTGGGTATGGGGTATTTCTCAAGCCTGTTACTTGTGGAATCTGCTTCATCAGAGTGTGCCTTAGGGATCATCTTCCAGGGGACACTCTGTGGGAAGTAGTGGTCTCTTTGCCCTGATGTCTGTCCCTGCGTGCTGACTGCTTTATTGTGCAACTCAAAAGTATAGCACTTGGACCTTGATATTGTGTGGAAGGCTGTTAGCAATGGGGAGTCCCAGGCAGACCTGCTGAATCAAAATCTGCATTTTAACAAGATCCCCTGGTGACTTCCGCGCTTGGTAAAGCTGAAAAAGCAGTGTTTTGGGCCATGGTAGTGCCTTCAGCGTCCCACCTGAACCCGTTCTGCTCAAGGTCAGAAGCAGGATGTCTCCCTGCTTGCTAAAGAAATGGCTTCTTTTCAATCTCATCTTTTTTCTCCTCTTTGGCAATTTAATATCATACTGCTGATTGGTTCTTAAAACATTAGCTAGAAAGCAATGTACATTCATGGCAATAAATTCAAACTGTATTAAATTGTGCAAAATAAAAAGTTAAAGTTCCCCTGCCCCATCCTCCTGTTCCTGATTCTCAAAACTCTCCGGGCTTTTGTTTTTCCCTTTTTGCTCTTGTTTCTTTCAGAACTTTTCTTTAAGCATTTGGGTGTACCTAATTTTTTGTTGAAAATTGATATTATGTTGAACCTAGTGTTTTGTAACCTACTTCACTGAACAAGAAAATTAGGGACAGTCTCAGCTTACACAGGGATCGTTCATGCTTCTCAGAACTTTTTCTTCCCTTATGGCACTGATGTTTCTCCTTCCTGATTCTCCTGTTACTCTCTGACCTCTTTTCTAGTCTCTTTTGCTATCTGTCTCCCTTCCTGTCCCTCTGTGTCGCTCCAGAGTTCTGGCCTTTTCTTTCTTCCTCCCTCCTAGCCTTGCTCTCTAGATTGCCTCACCCCCACGCGTGGCAATTCCCACATCTTTCGCTTTGGAAAAGTCCTCTCTTTTGAACCCCAAGCCCGTTGCCCCACTGTTTATGGGACATCCCGTAAACCTCCCAAATTCAGTGTGTCCATGTTATTTGTCAAAATGTTCCCCTTTCCTTCCTCTGTTCTGTTCCTGAGCCAATGAAATTACGTCATTTCAGCATCACTCTGGTGTGAACACTCAGCTTCCAGGACTGTAAACGTCCAATAGTTGTAAATGCTCATCCCCTTTGAGTACTGTTAGGAATGTATCCCACAGAAATGCTTCAGAAGATGGGAAAAATATAAATGATGTATAAATTATAATTACGTATAAGTTACAGACGTGTAAATACGGATGTAAAGATACATACCAATCTTTCTTATAGCGTTGTTCAGTCATGAAAAATTGGAAACAACACTCCATGTACAGGGATTTAGGAGGATGAACTTTGATTCATAGATCCAAGGGAGGGCAATGGAGTAATTTAAAAGAAAGAAATCTGAATCTGTGCAAAGACTCATTAGACCAAGGCCAAGTTAAAAGTACTCGGTGCCAACATAATTGTAAACACTTCAGCAGAAGTCTTGGCGGGAGTGTTGGCTATAAATCATCCAGGATATCCTTAATATTTGAAAAGTTATCAAAACAAAAACACAAAAGGTAAAAATTCTCTGGGAAACTTCAGTGGGCCACGCATCCCTTGACCCACCCAGGCTGGGAACATTGCTAGAAGCCAGTGGTTCCCGGAGTGTTGCCTGGGCACTAGGCACCTCGGAATTTCTTGTAGCGCTTGTTAAAAATTACAATTGCCACTCTGCCTCCACAGAGTGAGAATGGGCTGGGACATAAATCCGCACTTTTAGTAATCACACTGACGCTTGAGAATTTCTGCTGCAGGCAGATGAGCTGAGCAGCCCAGGCCTCTAGGATGAAAGCCAGGTCAGCATGCTTCATTGAGTTAGAGATGCGGAGGGGACTCAGCTGGTTCTGACTCTTCTGGAGAGAGGTGCCTGCCTTGTGCCCTGGGAGGCAAGTCTCTGCAGCCTCCTCACCCATGGCCGCCTCTTCCTGGGTACCAGCTGCTGCAGCGTGAGCTTGGAGGGCTTAGCTCCTGCGGCAGGAAAAAGCCCACCTGTCTTCCTTGGGTGAGGGAGGTGATTTGCAGGAAGTCTGCCAGATGAAGAGTTTCTCAAATAGAATAGATTTTCATCTGCCCAGCATTTGTGATATTTGTATTATTTTTCATTATTTTACTAGATACTGCTTCTGTCCTAAAAAATTTGGAGAGAAACGAAGTAAGTGTGACCATTTCCTTTTCTTCCCATAATTCTTAAAACCAAAAGTCATTATGTTCTAATCTTATGTTTATTTGCTTCCATGATACTGAATTAATAAAGCAGTTTGTAAAGTGCTAACTCTTTTCCAGTCTCTTTTGCTACCTCCAAGTGTGAAGAGACTTAGAAAGTTTCTTTCTTTCATAGTACAGACGTCAGAATCAGCCTGAGGACTTGTGGCCCTCCGCCGAAGCCGCTGTTCTGTATCAGTTTTCAATAAGACGGGCCAGTGACTGTTGGATAAAGTCTGGCTCCCGTGCCAGTGTATCCCCTGTACATGTTTAGATGGAGACGTTATGTTTGCCACCTTAGACTGGTCAAAACAACTAAGCTGCTTTTGTGAGACTTTGCCCAGGGACGGAGGTGTTCTCCCGGTCTGGGCATCTCTGGAAGAAGGCAGCCAGGACCCAGCTCAATTCATGGCTTTTCCTTCTGAAGCAGTGACAAGGCTAGCATTTTTCCAAAATTGATGTATGCTTTTGAAAATGGTGGCTTTAGGACACTGGGAGTATATTCCTTCTCAGCCATGGGTAGAATTGTTCCAGGGACAGATATCCACTTCTTGTCCAAGATGTGCATAAATATCAGAAATTTTTACTATACTTCTGCAATATTTTAATGCCAAATCTTTTAGACACTATAAACCTCGACTCCCTTCAAAGTTTGACCTGGGCACAAAGTGGGGCGTAGATTAACTCCTAAGATAGAGTCCAGTCAACCTCGAACTTTCTTGTGGAAAGAGAGTTTACAGATGGCAAACATTTTTATGCCTCTAAAGAAATACTCTATTTAGGTGGTGACCCTAATTCCTTGTGCAAGCCCTTTCTCCCCCATGGAAATAGCCCTCACTTATAATAATGGGGCTTGAAGGACATAATTCACATACTTCTACTTCTCATAGCCAAGAAGGGCTCCAGAGGACTCTCTGTCCCTTTCTAATGCTAACCTCACTTTCCTGTAAACCCTCGGTGGATACTCATAGACATGGTCTTTGCACTTCTAGGTTCTATCTTTGCTACCTCATAAAACACTCCTGTAATGAAGACAGCGTAAGTTTTACTCAAGGCCATGTCAGCCCTGCCATAGCAAGACCTTCCCTATTCATCACTCATCCTTCCTTGATTCCACTGATAGGGCACACGACCAGCCTTACACTAGCAATGTGGAGGTGGCCAAGGCAGACGTGACTCCACCGCTCGTGGGGCGTTTACTATGCATTAGGGGCGGGGAGGACATTTAGAAGGAAATCGATAGAGCGATGTGAGCAAGCCCCTAGTGGTGGGCAGCACGTAGGCAAGAAGGTCAGAGAAGGCTTCTGAGAAGGAGGAAGCTTGGAGACAACTATGGCAAGAACTTATTTTAAAAAGTTCCAGATAAAGTTCCAGTTAGGTGGCATTCTAGAAATGGGGGGAAAAAATTGACAAAGCTAGAACGTAGAAGGCAAAAAGGAGACAGACAAGAAATGGGGATTGGAAGGTCTCCATGCACACACCATGGCACCGAATTTGGTCTTTTTTAAGTCATGTGAGAAGCCACTGAAAGATTTTTAACCAAGGAAGTGACATGAACTCCTTTGCATTTTTTTAAAGATCACATTGGCTTTCTATAGGGAGAAAAGGCAAGTGTTGAAGTGGAAGACAGATCAGGAAGATGTTGCAGCATGAGATGATCGTGGCTAGGAGAGGTGGTAGCAATGGAGATGGCAGGGAATGGATGGATTTGAGATATGCTTCTGGGGGAAGGTGGACTTAACAGGACATTCTGACGCTTTGGGTTAATGGACCCCAGCACATCTCAAATACCAAAACTTGGTATTTAAGTTTTATCAACATGATGATTACAAAGAGATACAGAAGTGCAAAAGAACCTCCATAGCTGACCACTTCCCTACACTGACCACCTCCTTAAGTTGACCTAACTTTCATAGACCAGAAATGCACCCTACGTGCATATCGGTACACTAGGCCTAGCTCCTTATGCAGATGAGTTTATTACAGTCCCTTGGGGGGTTACCTTACAGACCTTCTGCTGTATTTATGATGAAGGAAAAAATACCCTAGATGTTGATGTTGCTTCATTAGTCAGTGATTTTCTGTGGGTGCTGTTGGAAAACCATCCGTTTTGGTTATAATGCGGCTGAAATGTTCTCTCACCATGTGAGTACTAGATCCAGCATATTTCCATAGCCAAGCATCTGGGGTCTCCACTCAGGTGACAGTGGAATTTGGGTACCTGAAGCTGGAGCCATAATGAAGGTCAAATACAGTACCTCTGGAGATTAAATGAAACACGGAGTGAGACAGGCAGGGATTGTGAAAAAACAAGTTAGATACAAGCTTGGCGAGGGCCATGAAATCAAAGGCTTCAGAAAGTCTAAAGAATCTCGCAAAGATGAATCAGTGGTACCAACCAGCAAAGAAAAGTCAGCAGCCTGCCAGAGACAGAAGTTAAAGTCAGAGCAAAGGAAGCTTTAAATAAGACATGCAAACGGGGCTCTGAAGTGGAGTCGAGCACACTCCTGGGTCTTGTTCCTTCTACTCAAGGCTGCTGTTGACAGCCCCTGGCTTTTGATTGACCTGGGCTTGAAAGGGTGGTCCTCCTCAGCCAGGGGAAGCATCCATCTAGGACTTTTCTCTGTCTTTGTGGAAATTGGAGGTTCAGGGCCTTGGTGGAACTATTTAGTTTTTCTAGATAGTGCTTGTCAAAGTGTGCTTGGTGGACAATTTCCATCAGAAGCAGTTTGTTAAAATACAATTTCTAGCCCCACCTTAGGCTCTCCTAAAGGGGCTGAGCTTGCGTCATTAATTTAGCAGCTCCCCAGTGAATTGTAGGCACACCAGAATTTGAGAATTACTGTTCTAGTGACTGTGTCAAGGCTGATCTCTCAAGGTCCTCAGGGTACCTTTGGCAGGTTTTTCCTCTAGTGCCCCAACTCTTTCCAGGGTTTACACCTGATTCTTGACAGTGGAGTTTTCAGTTTAGGCTTAGATGTCGGTTATTAGGGTTTAGAACAGTGGTTCTCAACCTTCCTAATGCCATGATGTATTTTCATTGTTACAAAGGGGTCATGACCCACAGGTTGAGAACTGCTGGTTTAGAATGAGATTTCCACCTGCTCCTGGGAGAAGTGGAGACATCATGTAAATATCGCCTATCTTGCCAGCCTCCAGAGAGTGCTATCTAACATTCCCGGCAGGACAAAGGTCCCCAAAACACATGGTGGGGACAAAGCAGAGCTAACTGTGCAGAGTCATAGGAGCCTCCTGGGTCAGAGGAGGCCTTCAGGCAGCCTCTGTCCATAGCTTGGAAAACTCTGGTAGTGGGAGAAGATCTGAGGTGGGGTTGAGCTATAGGTTTCCACTCACAAATGGGGAGCAACAAGCATGATTTATTGTATACAATGAAAAATTTCACTACCGTTATAAATATTCAGTTCAAGGCTGCTGCGGATTCTGGTAAATACAGAATTGAGGCTTAACTCTTACCTCCGGAAGGCACCTCTTTTTCTTACGACTCTTGGCTAAGCCCTCAAATCATGGGTTATCTACAAACAAAGCACTTGCAAAAGCAGCACTTTTGTTCCAAAACCTATTTCTTTCACTCCCAAATTCATTCTTATTTACCGTCCCTAAGTTGTCTAGGATGCTCTGTATCTAAAAATGCAGAGGCGGTTGAGTAAGGCAGAAAAGTGGCTTTCATATTGATTTTCTCCACTCATGTTAATGTCTGTTGCCATCCAGTGGTTGTGATGAAAATATTCAACTTCTGCATAATCGCACCATGATTTAAAATTTACAGTCAGATCCTCTGGGTTATTATGTAAGAAAATATGTTTTTGAATCATTTTTATGGAATGTCTACGAAGCTGGACTATTTCTCTGGCAACTGATCATTTAAATCGCCATCCATATTTTCCTTAAAACAACCTCAGGGAGAGAGTTGCAAAAAATATTTATAAATGGGTAACTTAGTTTTTAGCAGAATTAATTTTAAGCTAGACCATATGGGCTCTATCAAAACATAAACTATATTACCACGTAGAATTTAGGAACCCTGGTTTTCTACTAATTGGAGTTTTGGGATCAACACTTGCATTTCAAAACTGAATCAAGGGTTGAGGTACAGTATTTGTAGGTGATTTCTCATGGGTAGAAGGCCCAGGATTTGAAATAAAATCTGATTCTCATCTAGTGCCCTCTTCCAACTCAACTGATTTCCAAGCCCTGCTTCTTCTCCGTGCCTCGCTCCTTTGCACCCTCCTTCACTGGTGCTTGTTTATAAGCGAAGCTGAATGCTTTTCTACAGCAAGTTGCTTTAGAATTTGGAGATTTAAAATTTAGTGTCATGAATGTACTACTATATTTGATGTAAAGGAGTTTTATGATGGTACCACAATATGCACAGCTAGTTCAAATGCCAGCGTGGTCTGTCACCCGGACTGCATAATATTTTTGAATTTTAGCTAAGCAAATTGATAGTTGAATTGCTTTTACATAAAATCATAGCTATTCTTTCAAATGTTAGAAATAAAGGAAGTCACAAATAAATAGATTCTAGGTAATTTTGACATAGATAAAATAGTCTAATTACCAATTTGTTCCTTTTATTTTCTTTCACTTTGTTAGGGGCCACACATTTAATGCCCTTTCTTATTCCTCTTAAAATGGATTCCTAAAAATTTGGGTGGATTTTATATATTCCACTAAGATGTACTGTATTTCCAAAACTAAAAATCTTGGCTTTAATGTATAAAGCCTGTCATGATTTATATTCTGGTTTTTGTGGAGATAACATCTTTCCCTCAGAGCCCACTCGCAACTAGAAAAGCACAGAGGCCTTGTTGATGGGGAAGTCTTGGAGCCAAACTCTAGAGCCTGAGGGCAAAGTCCTCTGAGAAGCAGTTGTTGACTTCAAGCTTTCCTGTTCATCCCTCAAATCTGCACTGACTTGCCTCTAGGGTGAGAGGTAAGATCATTCACTTGATCTGCACATGGTGTCTCTCCTGCTGTATGTATTTGCCTCTGTACTTTATATGATGCCCATTTTTAGGGGTTGAGGTGAGTAGGTTTCCACCCAGTGTGCAGTCATGGCTGGGAAGTGGCTGCTCAGTCAGAGACCACATTTCCCAGCCCTCCTTGTAGCCAGGTGAGCTGCGGGCTCTTCCCCTAGCAGCAGAGTGTGAATGGGGGTGATGTGGGTCAAGGTCGGCCACATGCAGTCCTGGCCTTTTCCTGGTGTGCCGCAAAAAAATTAAAGATTATCACTTTAATTTTTCAGAGATAATTTTTGAAGATAATTACTTTATTCGAAATAATTTTGAATTATTTTTGGATGAAGTTGAAGGCACAATAAGCATATTCTTTTTTTTTTTTTACTCTTTTTTGGGATCAACATAATTTAAGTGCGCCATGAGATGAAAAAGGGTGAAAAATCCTGCTGTGGACCAAGAGGATGGGAAAAGGAAGGAACCCGGGGCCCTAAATGACTACCTGCTGGAAAGCTGCCTGCTAAGAACACTCATGCTTATCTATTAAGTTAATTAAAAAAAAATCCACCCATGTTGAGCCACTGAAATTTGGGGGCTATTTGCTCTTCTAGCCAGCGTCAGCCTGACCGTGATGTAGAGTGAAGTTGAGGAAGAAGATGCATGGTTGGAATGGACGCTGGGGCGCCCGTCCCATCAATTCAAAAGGCTCGCTTCTCGGCGCCCCGCTCCTCCCCTGCGGCCCGCTCCCCCTCTGTACCCCGCTCCTCCTCTGTACTCGGCTCCTCCCCTGCGCCCCGCTCCCCCCTGCGGCCCGCTCCCCCCTGCGGCCCGCTCCCCCCCTGCGCCCCGCTCCTCCTCTGTGCCCCGCTTCTTGTCTGTACCCCGCTCCTCCCGTGCACCCCGCTCCTCCCCTGCGCCCCGCTCCTCCTCTGCACCCCGCTCCCCATCTGCGCCCCCACTCCTCCCCTGCGCCCCGCTCCTCCCCTGCGGCCAGCTCCTCCTCTGCACCTTGCTCCTTTGCACCCTCCGTCACTGGTGCTAACCAGCCCCACCACTAACATTGATGGGACGGTAATTCTGAGCAGATTTTAAAAAGCCACTCTTGTCCTCAAGATGTTTTGTTGCTTCTTCCTGAAATGCCATAAAACACGCGAATCTTTAGAAACTGCAAGGTGAGGAGCTGGTGCCCACCCAGGAGACCTGGAGAAGTCCCCGCGTCCGCAGCCAGCCCCAGGCAAAATCGGGAAACAGGCCGGGTATCTTGGGCCTCCTGCCTCCCTTCCCTGATGGATGCCCAGCCTCCCTCCGTGCTGCCCGCTAGAGCCCAGTGCCTGCGCTCCCCACATCTCGTCTCCTTGGGGCCCTCACTCTCCCCATTGTTCAGAGTGCGCTGTCCAGGTTCCATTCCATCGGTCAGTCCCACCTGTTAGCCAGCATGGGATCCAGGCTCTGAAGGAGGCTGAGCCCCCAGATCTCAGATGGCTCCAGTGAGCCCCCTGAGGGTAAGGCTAGCTCAGGGCTGGGCAATCCCAGGCCCCTTTCTCAGCAGGAAGTGATCCAACACTTACCCAACCTGCTCTAAGCCAGAATGCCCAGTCATGAGGCCTAGATCTCAGACGGCTCCAGTGAGCCCCCTGAGGGTAAGGCTAGCTCAGGGCTGGGCGATCCCAGGCCCCTTTCTCAGCAGAAAGTGATCCAACACTCACCCAGCCTGCTCTAAGCCAGAATGCCCAGTCATGGGTTTACACTGGGAATGTGTTGAGAGGAACTCCGCCCTACGGGGGAGATCAGCTCATTGCTGCCTGCTGAGCACAGAGTTAGGGCAAGAACAGTCTGGGAGGCTGAGGTGAGGGGGTCGCTTGACCCCAGGAGTTGGTGGCTGCAATGAGCTGTGATGATGCCACTGCACTCCAGCCCAGACAACAGAGCGAGACTCTTTGTCTCAGAAAGGAAAAAAAAAAACCCAGTTGGAGTAAGAAAAGTGGATTGTTGCTTCTGGAACTTTCCATCCTGCTTCGGCAGCCTGTTCTCAAGGGACTGGAATCTTCAGCTAGAATCGGCGGATGGTCCTTTCTCCCTCCAGCGGGGCCCCGTCCAGAGTCCCTCCCTCTGGACTCTCCATCCTTCTCTTTGCTCATCCTCCTTGCACTGGATAAGCAGTCGTGGGCCAGATGGATGTGAGTCTTACCTGCAGCGCTTACTACTGGCCGGGTGACTGTGGGCACATTTACCTGTTTGTGGTTCAGTTTTGAACTAGTGTTCAATTTTCTCCCTTTGGAATTACTGTTCAGAGGGGATAATAGTACTCACAGCACAGGATTCTTATGAGGATTAATGGAGAGAATTTAGGTTAAGTGCTTACCTTCTCCTTTTATGACTATTTAAATGTTAATGTTAATAATAATTATACCGAGAGAGGGATTTGGAAGAATCTAGTCCAGTTACTCATTTAATGCAAGACTACTTTCTGTGGCATACCCTTTCATAAAATTTCAATATTAAGTTTCTTTATATGTCAGTTTGATTGACTGCCTTCCAGTAATTTATAGGAAGTTGATTTGATCTTACTGGTAAGTTATTTCCCATGCAGGTTTCCTCTGGGGACCTTTCCTAAAGCCAGGGGACCCAATGTGTCATTGTCTGTGGAGCATTTTTTCCAACATATAGATGCTTAGGCCCCACCTAACTATTCCAGATTTTAATCTTTTGAGTGTGACATCTGCTTACCAGTATTTTTTAGTATCTCTCAGGTGGTTTAAACTGTCTAGCCAGGGTTTGCGACCCCTGAGACGACCCCACCTGTTGTCTGTCATCTGGGTATCTTCAGTCCCATTGGCTGTCCCCACCCATGCTTAGGTGTTCCTCACACTGTTGACTCTGGTAGTCAGGCCATCCCGCAGTAACGAACCCCAAAATGTCAATGGCTTGGCTCAGCAGACGTTTATTTGTAGCTCACAACAAGTGTTGGTTGCTGGGGACTCTTCTTTCTTCACTTACAAAGGGATCCAAGCCCCCTCCGTCTTGTGCCATTGAGCTAACAAATGGCTTCTCAGCTTGCCATGCCATAGGAAGAGCTGGAGGTTCACACTCGCCCTTGAAAGCCTCCTCCTGGAAATGGCACGTGTCATTTTTTTTGCTGATGGTGGATTGGCCAGAATTAGTAACACACCTTTACGCATGATGAAACGTGGAGCACCCTGGAAAATTTTTTTTATCGTCTCAGGTTAATTGAGGGTACAAAGAATTAGGTTACAGTGTTTGCATTCGCTAGATAGAGTCCCTCATATAATTGTGTCCCACCCCCAAGAGGTGAGCCATACCCCCTAACATTGTGCCCATTAAGTGGGAGCACAGCCATCCCCACTCTCTTGTTCCCCTGCCCCCACCTTGAATTGATTTGAGTTTTTCTCTTGCGTGGTGTGTATTAGAACAACTACTGGCTTCCTATGATACGCAGGAAATGTGACAAGGTCCTTGTCAGAGACCTCTTGCACAATGATCTCGTGTTTTGTGTCTTCAGAGCACTTCCCATCACCCAGTAGACGGTGCGTGCATTTGTTTATTAGTTTATTGCCTGTCTCTCCCAACTAGACTTTAAGCTCTTTGAAATCACAGCTTTTTGTTTGCTGCTGTATCTCTAGTGCCTACCATGATGTCTAGTGAGTGGTGGGGACTCAATGAACATTTGATTAATAAATGAATAGGGGCTCCGGACGTATAGGGGAAGCCACTGAAGTATATTATGGGATTTTATCGTATGACAGTGTGTTATGTAATAGCTTATGTTCTCTTCCAGAATTTCACTTAAATGTTATTAAGTCCAGTGAAAGGTTAAAGAATTTCATTTAAATGTTATTAAGTCCAGTGAAAGGTGAAAGAATAATGGGCCAATTAAGAGAGAACATTGTGTGTGGATCTCCTGCGGTTACTCATGAAGAACATTGGTCTCTTGTTTGTGCACTCCTGGAGTGACCCAAGAAAGGGCAGATAGAGTCAGCAGAGAAAGATGCTTTCCGAGGTTCAGCTGACATGGTCATTAAGAGATTCGAGTTGGCAAAACTGAAGGTGACATCGCTACGGGCCTGTGCTTTTCTTTGCTGAGCTCAGCTCGTCAAATCTGCACAAGACCAGTTTATTGAAACGTTATAACCCTATAAAATGGAAAACTTTCTGTAGTGGATGCTTCTCTTTATTTTGAATATTAACAGAAATCAGTGAATAGCAAGGTTTTCTATTCTTTTTTTTATTAAGGTCAGTATAGAGACAGGCAGTGTTATATAGTGATTGAGGTGTGTAGTGATTAAGGTCACAGAGATTTGGAGGTGAACCTGGGGACCCACCTCTTACTGGCATAAAACTTCCCAAGCCTCAGCTGTACAATATGACTAATAATTCCTACTTCCTAGAATTGTAGTGAGGTTTAATCAAATAACGTTTTTAAGGCAGTTGGGTTGGTAGGAGAACTGGCACGTTGTAAACGGCAGCAGTTCTTCCCACAGTCCTTGACCGGATTGTGTTTTCTGTACTAGATGAGGAGATATACCCAGGTTGTGGTCAGGAATGGAGATGACTCAAGGACATAAGAGAATGTGAAGCCACACGGCTGGGCTGTCCTCCGGGCATCAGTCCCTGGCCTGGGGCTTCCCAGGCCAGCTCTGTGGTGGGCCTGCCCTGCTCCTGCCCTCGGGCTCCAGCTCACCTTCCTTTGCACTGCTGCTTTGTCTGCTTTGTCACCGCCCAGTGTGTAGCTCACTTGTCCCAGCCCATCTCAGGGACATTACTCCTCCTCATGGTCAACATCTAGCTCAGGCCTCCAATTCTGGTCCTTGTAAGTGTGGCCACATTAACAGGATCAGTTAGCAGAAAGGACCATTGGAGCCACTCCCTTTAACAAGGACTGAATTTGTGGCCACCTCGGAGTGCAATAGATGGCTGTCCCTTATTCCCCGAAGAGAGTACACACAAAAAATGTCACCCCTAGGCTCGGCGCCTATGGCTCAATGGGCTAAGGCGCCAGCCACGTACACCTGAGCTGGCGGGTTCGAATCCAGCCCGGCCCGCCAAACAACAATGACGGCTGCAACCAAAATATGTCCGGGAATTGTGGTGGGCGCCTGTAGTCCCAGCTACTTGGGAGGCAGAGGTAGGAGACTCGCTTGAGCCCAGGAATTGGAGGTTGTTGTGAGCTGTGATGCCACTGCACTCTATCCAGGGTGGACAACTTGTGGCTCTGTCTCAAAAAAAAAAAAAAAATGTCGCCCCTACTGTGTGCTTTTATGGGGCGGTACTTTCTGAGCCATCAGCTTGTTCAGGAATATTTGAAGTAACATTTGGGAGTGAGATCCAGTTGTGTTCTCACTGTCATAAATACAGAATCA